>KN483706.1:40165-50969 GCA_000787095.1 Periophthalmodon schlosseri | reverse complement strand
TGAGGGAGCGGCTCCTACAGTCCCTCTTCATAGACCAGACGTATTGGGAGAGCCAGGGCGGGAGGCAGGGCATCGACAAGCTCATTGGAGTACTGGAGAAACGCACCCAAGTCCTGCTAACCTACATCAACGCACACGGGATCACACTAACCCCTATGAACACATGAGGGACGTGTGCAGCGCCGAAGGAACACGAGGAATGTTTGACTGGATTCTGGATTACTTACTCTTGAACTGTGATTGGTCGTTTAAAGAGGGGGTGTTACATTTTTATGGGGTATTAAGTGTTAACACATAACAGATTTAGATCACCATGGTACCTTTTATTGTTTTGAGTCTGCCCTCCCCTTGATCTCCGCGCTAAGTCACTCCTCCTTCAGTGTGCATCCCGCTAATGAAACTACTGCACATCGAAACAGGTTTGTGAAGTTGTAGTGTATTATTTTGCATCTTTCATAGAGTTGTGGGTTGAACTTTAGACCGGATCGTACTGCTAACTTTAAGGAGGGTTCAAATAGGGCCTGGGAGAGATCGCTAGATTACTCAAACATGCATGGATGACATATAAAACCTCTTCATGCTTCATTTTTTGCTGAGGGAACAACGTTATAACATGATAAAAAGCTCCAAAAAAGGCAATTTTGCATAATACCCCCTCTTTAAATGTGCACGATGTAACTTTTCTGTTGTAGGGTTCTGCTTGTTTCCATAGAGATGGTTTTGCTTTGCCTGGGATGTTCTATCTACTGTATGGCATTAAGCGTGTCTATCGCCATGGAGACAAGCAGGTGACACCACGAGGTGAAGTTACAAATCAAATCTGTGGTGAGGCGACCCCACTTAAAAGTATGCATGTTTGTGAGGTGTTTTTGAGAAACAGAAACACCTCTAATTGAAGAAAGGTGAAGTTTAATGCCGTACAAGGAAACATTTCATACAAAGCGATTACATTAGACACAGAAGACATGCAGGTGGTGGACCTCTCAGCGGAAATATTACATAGTGCACCTTTACATAGCAGAATAATGTGTTAAAGATGCATTGTGTGACCTTTGTAGTGGAGGGTGAGCCACGTTCTGGTCTCCATGGCGACAGGACTAAACCAGTCATTGTTTAATTATTGCATTACTCATCATAACACATGCATTTTACAGCTACACCTGATAAAGCCTACACCGCTTCTAAGACCGTGCGACTCTGGCGCAGTACTATTTACGCACACGTCACAATAGAAAACCTTTCAGCCAGACGAGGAACTTTTTTCGCACATATTTGCCATAAAAAAAGTTATCAACGTGAAATGAAATAAATTATTGCTAAAAATCTTTGCGTGCGTAGTTTGTCATAATCTGAACTTGAATCTCTGAAATACACTTTTGTGCTCTTTTGTAAATGCATCTGTGCTTTGTAAGTTCTCAGAGGGCAGAGTGAAAGAGGCACTAGGTGAATGCTGCTGTGAATAAAGAAATGTTTCAATAGACAACATACAATAAAATGATCGATAAGGGAGGCCTTCATGATGTCCTCAGATGCGTAACAACAGGTCACGTACATTACAAATGCTTTATGAACTTTTATAGCAGTAACAAATTACATTAACCTTCGATGTCAATGCGCATTTTGCCTGCCCACAGTCCAGTTAAACACTACTGGCAAATGGAATTCACAAAAGGTATAAAATATAACTTGGGACACATGGATCAGTACTGAGGAGGCGGGGGCTCAGTGGTTAGAGCGTTCACCCATAAACCAAATGCTCAGTGGTCCGGTCCAAGCTCTGCCCAGTGTATGATGTCATTCTGTCCTTGGGCAAGACACTTCCCTCGCCTTGGTTGGTATCAAAGTTTATATAGGTTTTCTTTTAGGCGGAAACATTTATCAGTGAGATGTATTTACCTTGATATGTTTCGGCAGCTGAAACTGAAGAAGCGGCTTGGATGAGCAGCGAAACGTCCTCACTCAAAAAACTTTTTATCCAGTTGACAGAATTAAATTTTGCTTTTACAATGGATCACACCTGGACAGTTGAGGGATTCCACAGACACCTGATTCTGTTTAAGATTAGGTATTAACTATTACTTAATGTTTATAGTGTTGTGTTTCATTGCCATGTTTTTATTGTTATGTCATTCCGAATCAGTTACGGTTTATCTAATATCTTCATCGCATAGTCTGTATTAAAGGTGATAAGATTCATATGTAGTAGAATGCCAATCACAAAAAACATGTCAGTTAGCCTGTTTGCTACATTTGTACTCCACAGACGTCACTGTGTTGATATGCCTTCACTTTCACACCACATTTCTCTTTAATCATTTTCCCTCCAAACACACACACACACACACACACGGACACGCACATCAATTATGAAGTGAGAAATGTTATGTTTTACCAGTGCACACACATGTAGCAGTGACCCTCTTGTCTCTTCTCTGGGATTTGGTTCTTCGGACATCCCCAGAGGCAAGCGCAGGCTTTCACTCTGCCAGACATGTGCGCAGTGCAAACTTGTGACTAATGCGCCAGGAATGTAGACAATCTCTCATACGCTTTTGTGTTCAGCTGATTATAAGTATTAAGGTGCTCCAATGCAAAGGAAGGAGTACCTACATAAGATGAATTGACTTCAAACTATGAATATTCATTTTAATTTAAGTTATTTCTGGCAAATTTTCAGGCTACCTAAATTTTTTGTTGTTGTTTCCATCAAAAAGCTCTGTTTGATGTAGGATATTTTGCAGTATTTATTTGCCTGGGCCTTTCTGTGCAGAGTTTGCATCTTCTGCCTGTGTCATTCCAAAACCTGCACCATAGGTAAAATCCTCCAGCTAAAGACCAAGACTAGCTCTAGATCTGGAGATGGTCCCTGAGTGTTGTACTGCAGTTGCTCACTGCTCCTGGCAGGTTGTTTCAGTCGCACTGATTGAAGGATGGGTCAAATGCAGAGACTGACTGTCCTCATGAGGGATCAGTAAAGTACTTACCTTACGTTGCCTTAGCCTACACAAACTGAACAAATTGTTACGGTCCTATATTATTCTGCACCCGATTTCTTTTTCCATGTATTTGAGCAAGCAGCTCTTGAGGTCAAAGTAAGTCTGCTGTGCGCTTTCTGCATCTAATTATAAAGTCTTTAAGTGTTTTTCATACACTTTCCATTTAAAGGTCCCATGTTACGCTATTTTCTGATCTATATTATAATGCTTTTTCTTCATCAAAACCCTACCTGCAGTTGTGGATATTTAGGCTGTGGTCTTCTCTTTAACTTAAACATTCTGTTCCACCTTGTGATGTCATGAAGTGGTAATTTTCAAGTTAAGAGCTACCTTTTACCTTTTGTTTAGTAGAGATTGGAAATTCCAGGGCTGAAATTATCCAAATGAATCTAGTGAAGGTGTATGCAGTTTAAAAACACTATAGAGCACTTCCTTTGTTACTACATGACATCTCAAGATGGAACAGAGCATTTTGAGCTCTGGAGATGTGGACAGATTAATAATAAAGGGTTACTCAACATGTGTGAAAGAGCATTTTGAGCTCTGGAGATGTGGACAGATTAATAATAAAGGGTTACTCAAACATGTGTGAATGAAACAAAGCACAACTCCTGGTATGTTTTTCATGAGGTAACAGCATTCCAACATGGCTTAAAGCTCACAGGAGTCAATATTTTGTAATATAAGGCCTTTAAGTAATACTGCACAAAATACCAAGATTTCGAGTGTCTAAAAGTTAACTCACCACACAAGATTACCATTCTGAATTCAAGTAATATTAACACACACAATTTGAGCTTAGAGTTTAGACCTAAATGTATTTAGCATCTTTGTAATAGAATGGAATGAAGCACTGTGAAAGCAATTCAAAGAAGCTTTTGTTTTCATAAATCACTGCAGGTTCACGTGGGTGAAAATTATGCTATTCTCAAACAATTTATTCAAGAAGATAAGATAGGTAATTGTTCTTTAATTGACTTTCCTATGTAGAACATGCTGGGCCATACAATTCAATCTGATAATTACTTTTGCCAAGAGTTTATTAGCATATTAGATGTATTTTCTTCCCTGTAGTTATCATTGATCTAAAATGGCAGTTATCAGAATCAGAAAAGGATTTATTGTCAGTGAACAAAACTAAAACTAGGCATGTGCTTCGATGATGTGGCGCAACATTTTTGCCTGGAATCCAGAATACACACTTCTCCAATACTTGATGAAGATATGAGTCTGGTCACAGTTGAATCTCCATGAGTTCAGACGGACGTGACTGACAGGTGGATTAGCCAATCAGGGACATGATTGGTCTGTCATTCTGGACTTGCCAGGTAAGCAACATAAAACAATGAATAATAATTGCAAAAAAAAGTAATTGACATGGTACAGGCAGAATGTTTACCTGTGTTGTGTCTCTACCATGGGATTTTGTTCTGTCGTACTACTATTAGTTTCAACATTTGTGGACCCTTGTTGCGTGACGATGCTATTGCTTTGTCCGTACGGCATTAAAATCTGTCTTGCATTTATTCAGTTAGGTGTTAATATATAAAACAAATACCCTGAAAAACACCCAGTTGTACTGTGAGCAGTATCTCTCCATAGATCTGACCTGTAACTCAATCTGGTGGCATCACCTCCTTGTCCATACTGACATCATTAAGTTTAATGCCATACTGTGGAACATTCTAGACAAAGCAATAACACCCAACATAAAAGTGACATAGTGTACCTTTTATACGAGATGGGGACAGGCAATATAACTTATTTTGTGATCATAATGAGGTAATGCACATTATTAATATAAAGGGCGGTCACTTTTTTGGATATCAGTTACTTCACTTAGGGTTAGGGTCAAAATTTTTTCATTAAAGATACTATGCTCGATTATTTCCCATGTATTTGAGAAAAATTTCTCTTGCCCCAGTACATATATATTGTATAAGCAGCTAGTGAGGTCATAATAAGTCTGCCTGCATCTATTTATATATAAAACATTTTTGTTTGACAATCAGGAAATGCCCATTAACATGCTAGTTGCTGTTATCTTTACTGTCACGGCTTATAAACTCATCGCTGTGAATAATATGGATGCTCGGAATGCATGCGGTAAGTGAGGAATAACCTTCAAACCACTTGAAATGAACTAGTTCTGTTTCTCACATTTTTAACACAGTAAAAATCAGGTACAGCACCTTTAACGCCAGCTATTTTGCTACTCCTACCTCAATACAGAAAGCCTATTAAAGCCCTGCAGCCAAACATATCCACCTAGTATTCCAAATGGAGCCGAGCGTGACTTTGAAAGGTGACCGCGGCGTGCGCTGTCTGCCTCGCTGTCATGAACATGCTGTGTTCAGTCTCATTTATGTGCCGGGGGGTCGGACTAATGCTGGAGAGGTGGGGGGCTCGCGCATTCACTCCCTTGTTGGTTTAACCTCTAGTCCGTCCACTGCGGGGGCTGTTTGTGTAGGAAAGACCACTCTATAGTTCCCAGCTCTATTCACACCGGAACTCGCACCTCGTCAACCCACCGGAGGCCCATTCTCCCATAAAGACCATGGGACCAGTGCAGATTGATCGCAGGTTCACCGTAGACATAATGCGATTATGATGAGCCTATATTTGGCAACTGTCTACCCACTTCCATATGTTTAACCCAGTCAGTGTCTGGACAGTGGGTCACATCTTCATACAGTCTCCGTTGAGCCATTCATCTTATTAGGGGACAGAGGAAATGGGACACCACTGTATTAATGTTTCTTTAATATGGATAATTCTACAGAGAGGCTAGTTTACAATGTTGCAAATAGGTTTAATGGTGACGCAATTAAAAGACAATGCATATGAAATGTTCCCAATGACACAATGACAACATGCAAGGTGTGAATGCCATGAAAATATGTTTATTTTTGCAGTTAAGAACAAAAAAATCTAATAAGATATACTGTTATTGCTGGGTTTCAGATGAGATCACAACATTCTACAGTCCAATCAAATTTAATACAGGTTGGGGGCAGCTAAAATTAATATTGTTAAAATGCGGATTTTGGTGAAATATAGTGAATTCTTGGGTCTAGTCAATAATATCAAGCTCAAGATCAGGTTACATATTTGTGAATTTGCCTTTTGGAAATTTCACAGAAGAAAACCATATAATTAATAGGCAAATCTGGCCCTTGCCCCCCCGTCTTGGACATTGTCACATTCTAGAAGAAAATTCTGAAAAATTGTCAAAAAAAAAAAGAAAAAATCCCTCTCATTATTCTGGCATTTAGCAAATTAATTTTGGTAATCCTAATTAATCTAAAACAGGAAAAGTTTAGTCTGATTTCATGTCAGACAGAGAGAAAAAAAAATAGAAATAGAACTAGAACTATGTATTATATTGATATTGGCCTTTAAACATGCTCTTGAGTACCTTTGCTTTGGCATCTCATGTTTTAGAATTTAAGTACAATGACGATTGAAAGTACACATTACTTTCCGTCATTCTGTGCTCCCTCATCTGGGTCTGGTGTTAGCAAGCCATCTACTGACACCAGAGTTACGATGTAAAAAATCTTGGTAGAAATGTTTAGAGCAAGACTGTCGATCATTTATGGACTTAAAAACAGTGCGAGAGAGATTTGGATACCTACCAGTGATGTCACAATCCTGGGAAATTTAAACTGAGTGATTTTTGAGAATCAGCGGGAGAGGACTTTATAAACACATTTAATGAAACAAACATGTATGAAGCAATCTCCAGGTATGCATTTGATGAGGGAATGTTATAACATGTTTAAAATCTCCAAAAAGTTAATTTGTCCTTTAAAACAGTTTTGATCAACCGTTTTTTCCATGGCCTACAAATACAAATTTATTAAGAGAGCAGTGTTTTGTGCGTTTTCTCCAGTACCCTCTTCACGCTTAAGTGTTGAAATAAAGTTTTATGCATATTTTTTAGACAGCTGGTTGTCCAAATAAAATATCGGCCTGAGATATAACACCAATAGACAATACACTAAAAAGAGCAAATACTGGCCACTTTTATCGGTCAACAGATATATCATCATTCTCTAGCCAATGACACGTGAATAAAGTAAAAGCTGTCTCAGAAGATGGGTTTATTGTCATCTCCTTTGCCATCTGGCAGCTTTCTCAGTGATGATTGTTTCCTGCATTACCAAACTCCCTTTAGGCAGTGATTCATAGCTTTAAACATAACTACCCAAAGGCCAAAACATCACATCATTACAGCTGCTCACTTATTCAGACCTGCACAAACAAACGTCATTTGGGATAACAATTGAATCATGAGATACAAGCAGATTATTGATGAGTGGATACATTTTTCAGCCTTTCTGTTTGGAGTTAGCATGTTCTTACCTTTTTAGTAGGTTGTAACTTGGTCCTACGTCACCATCTCCCGACAGAGACCCTGGTTGAATGATGGATCCAATTTCATACATAATAAAGGCTACAAATCAAAACAAAAATAGATAAATAAAATAATATAATAGTACAGGTGATGGTGAAGAAAATGGAAGAAGATGAAGAAATGGAGTGACTTAGGTGGTTAAGGTTCTGGGGCAGCAGTGGAGATAACCTTGCACAGCAAACATTCATAATGATGTTCTGCCTTTTTCCGATCGCTTTCAGTGAGAGCCGTTCAAAAATGATGTGTAGAACTCAATTCATGCAGTGCTACACATATCAATATGGCATGAGCCAGGTTAAGGTGGAGATGAGGTGAAGGAGAGTTGCATCCGTCGCATAGCCTACAACAGAAATTGCAGGAAGAAGGAGAAGACTGAAGTGATTATATCTGAAGTGATTATGCAGTAACAGTAGCAGGCTGTGATTAGCTAGTAGTTAGGTAAATGTAGAGTCATTAGTTGCAGTCTTTTTTGTTCTGTTTTACACTTTCTTTTACTGTATTTCCGTTTCCTAATCCTTCAGACTCACTTGAATTTTCTAGGACCTGTGAAAAACATTGGAGAAAATTAGTTTATTGATTTGGTTTATCTACACCATACCCGGCTACCAGTCTTGGGTTACCTTCAAATTGCAAGCCCTCTATTCACTGCTTCTTTTCCTCCTTTTCTTCCTTCCTTCCTTTCTTTCTTTCTTATAACACTCCATTTTCCCTCCATGTCACCCAAGTCTGTCATTGACCCCTCTTAGAATAGCCTCCTATCCTCTGTTGACATCCTGCATTCAGAATAGACTTGTAGGATTAAAAACTGTTGAGTCTTTGTGCACTAGTCAGTTTGTAAAATGGAGCACAATTAATGGACCATTTTAGTTTTTTGCACCATTAGTACTTTGTGAAGACAGATGTATAGATCTTGAGCAACTGTGAGGTTGCATAAACATTATTTAAATAATTCACTGAGGGAAAATTAACATCAGTTAACACAATTACACAGTTAATGTCAGTTATTTTGTATTACAATAACAGTATATTCCTTAAAAGTGCACTATGTAACTTTTCTCGATCAAAGGATCGAAGGATCTGCCACTTTTGAGATGTTATTGCTTTGCCTGGACTGTTCCACAGTATGGTTTTAAACTTGTCTAACATGCAATTATTCATTTAGGGGTTTTTTTATTGTTCAAAAATTACCTGAAAAAAAAAAAAAAATCTTACTCTCAGTGGACTCGTCTCCCCACAGGTCTGATCTGTAACTTGGCTTGGTGGCATCACCTGCTAGTCTCCATGGAAATATCCATCCATTTTCTTCCATTTCTCTGGGGCCAGGGCATGGGGTCAGCAGTCTAAGCAGGGACCCCCAGACTTCCCTCACCCCAGACACTTCCTCCAGTTCCTCCGGTGAGACACCAAGACATTCCTAGGCCGTAGGACATAGTCCCTCCAGCGTGTCCTGGGCCTCCTCCTGGTGAGACATGCCCGGACACCTCCCCAGGGAGGTGTCAAGAAGGCATCCTGAACAGATGTCCAAACCGCCTCAGCTGGCTCCTCTTGACGTGGAGGAGCAGTGGCTCTACTACGAGCTGCTCCCATGTGACTGAGCTCCTCACCTTATCTCTAAGGGAATGCTCAGCCACTATCCGGAGGAAACTTATTTCGACTTGTATCCGTGATCTTGTCCTTTTGGTCATTACCCAAAGCTCATGACCATAGGTGAGGGCAGGGACCTAGACTGACAGGTAATCGAGATCTATTACCCAAAGCTCATGACCATAGGTGAGGGCAGGGACCTAGACTGACAGGTAAATCGAGATCTTTGCCTTTCGGCTCAGCTCCTTCTTCACCACAACAGACCAATACAGCGTCCGCATCACTGCAGACGCTGCACTGACCCGCCTGTCAATCTCATGCCCCATCCTTCCCTCACTCTTGAACAAGACCCTGAGATACTTGAACTCCTCCACTTAAGGCAGGGACTCTCCACCCACCCGGAGAGGGCCAGCCACCTTTTTCCGGTCGAGAACCTTGATATTTGGGTGGGTGACCCTGCCACAGGCATGAAGCCCCCGACAGCTCCCAGTATCATTCGGGCGGTCAAACCCCTCCACCACTTTGAGGTAGCCGTTCAAGGAGGGGTCCACTGAGATAGATAAGTTTAATGCCATACTGTGGAACATTCCAGGTAAAGCAATACAATTTCCATTGTAATAAGCATTTGACAACTCTCTACCAGAAAAAGTTATATAATGCACTTTAAATTTAAAAAGTGCAAGATGCAATATGTGCTATTAGGGAATGCAGGAACTCGAGTAATAATGGCTTACGTGGAGAATGACGAATCCTCTGCTAAACTCGAAAGTCATGAGCCCCATCACTGGACTGCTGACTAAAAGTAGGAGGCTGAGTAAGCGTCTGCATTGAGAGAAAATGGAAGGCTTTTTGTACCTGGTGAGACTAGAGTGCAGGCACTGAAAGGTGAGGGCCTGGAGGAAAAGGCAAAAAGAGTTGGCGTAAAAGAGCTGACAAAGGCTGTGACTGGCATGGGTACACGGAAACATCAGCACTGAACACATCCGGGCAATGTGCAAAATGGTTTGAACAAGTTTACAAAATATTCTATTCATAGTAACGTGAAAACATGATTCATCATTTTCCATTTCATAAGCACAGATTTGGTTTAAGCTGATAAAGTCTGAAAAAGCTGTTCTAATGCCTTATACATACGCGAAAATGTATGCATATATGTGAATACTTGATAGATTGTTTTAAATACATTCAGTTCAATTTAAGTTCATTTATATAGCACATTTAAAACAACTTCAGCTGACCAAAGTGCTTCACATAAAAGTCAACAAAAAAAAACAAATATACAGATAGCAAATACATGCTTCTTCCTTTCTTCTTTATTCATAGTAGGTGTGAATACATTGATAAGTTTGAAAAAATGTGTTGTTTTTTAATTCAAGGTAACTGTAGCAAGTGATTTCACACCTTAGTGGCTTTAAACCATGTTATAATGAGGTCTTCACATCATAAACGTTTAGTAATCCCCCATATTTAGCACTCTCTTGCTCCTCAGACCTCAAAACAAGTCAGCACATTGCATGCGTCAGTAACTTCCGAGTCATTTTGAGGTATTTCCAAGACTTATACGTAACTGAAACTTATACTACATGAAATACTAAGACTAAGGTATTCCAAGTACTTTCAATGCTTATTGTATACGGTAAAACAGTTACTCAGACAACAACAGAAGACAACAAAACACACATTTTCACATTATTCCCAGAATATTTTGGCCTGAGGCAGATATTTTGTTGACTGCGTCTTTGTGGTCAGACAGGTAGACTGTACGACCCGGTAATGTGACGTTGCAATCTGTTACATCTCTGCC
>KN483706.1:0-40078 GCA_000787095.1 Periophthalmodon schlosseri | reverse complement strand
AATTCTCACACGATTCTGATACCAAGCCACGTCTGGATTTGCCAAGAATGTCAACATGCTCCCAAACTCCAAATCCTTATGTGATTAGCTACTTGGTGATTTACAGTGGAAGGAGTACTTCATTTTGCAACTTATGTAAAAATATAGATACAGGGCCCAAAAAGGACTCAAGTAACAGTATCGCGAAAGATTCTGCTCAAGTCAAAGTACTAAAGTACCCATTTAAAAAAGTACTTTAGAAGTAAAAAGCAAAAGTATTTCACACAGATTTTTAGAACTGTTTAGGTGTTAAATGTAGTGATAAAGAATTGTGCCGTTTTCAGTCAACAGTAGCAATACAAATCAATGTCTTTTTTTCTATTGTATTCAAAGCCGGGACTTGAACTCAAAACCTTGAGTCAGGATGAACATGCTGAAAATAACCCCCGAAATCATATGAAAAGTACTTTTTATTTTTAAGCCCATTTCAAAAATGTAATCGAGTAGAAAGTACAGATACAGGCTCGTAAATGTAGCGAAGTCAGTGTAAAAAGTATCCATGGTAAGGAACAAATACTAGTGATGCAGGTTAATAGAATTTTCAACCGTTACCGATAATTTGGAGATGCGTGTCACTGATAACCGATAAAGTTAAACTGATTAAATGAACCTGATTTTTGACATTTGACAAAACAGTTTTTTTCATTTATGTGTTTTTGTTTATAGGCATAAATGTATCTAAAGCAGACCACATAATACATATAGAGCCTTAAAAATGGTAAATATGAAGTTACAGTATATGGTTGTGTCCTGCTCATAAGCTCAGTATAAATTAATCATAGACTTCCTATGTCCTGATAATGTTTCATAGAGGCCTACATTGGTTCTCCTTGCCACATTGTAAATACTGTTTTGTTTTGTAATTTTCCTTATCCAATATGCCTCAGATAAACCATATTCTATCCGTGAAAAACAGGCACAAGCTCAAAGCAGCTACTGTGTATCTGTGAATATAGGAGTTAGCGGAGAGATAATTGGTTTGATGTCATAATTGCGATAACCAGTTGATAATTACTGGTGACTGATATGATCGTGCATCTCTAACAAACACCTAAACTTTGTGAGTACAGTACATTTACTTAGTACTTTGTTAACTTCCACGAATGACGATTTACAAAACAAGAGCAGCGGTTTCTAGTGCGCTGAAGACTTTTTATTCAGGCATCTCTCATGGCCCGTATCTCCTTATCTTCTGGTATGTGAAAGGATTTAGCAGCTGAAAATATCTCTGCTTAACAATCTTACCTCGCACTCCGTGAACGCTCCTACGTGTCTTCACCTCTCAGCTAAAATGGCAACTGTAATCTTCTTTAACCCCGTGAGTCGTATAAGTTCCAAAAAGCGTCATAAATGCCAAAAAGCTTTTCTGCGCTGCGACTTTTTTTTATCTTCAGTCACCTATGGATGGGAGTATGCGGTATTTAGGAGGAAACGGTGTCCAATGAAAATGCGCTTTTTATTTTTAATTTTAATGCACATATGGCAGGTTTTCATGTTTTTCTAATTATTACTTGGTTTAGTGGGATAGTACCTGTGGTAAATATTTATCAGTTTTATATCAGTTAAGGTGCAGTTTGTGGGAAAAAAGTTGAAAAGGAAGATGAAAAAATACAGGAAGTAGTGATGAGTTTTACAAGCGAATATCTCTATCTATGTTATCAACACAGAAACTTCTAACCAAAATGCAGGGACGCAAAGGAAGTTATCAAATCATAACTGTTGTGACATTTAAACTGGGTTTGACCCTTGTTGCTAGGTAACAGTTATGGAAATATCATTACATATGTCATATTTCTTTCTTACTTTCTTTATCTTTACTAATACAGGGGAACCCAGTGAGTGCACTTGGGCTCTCTTTTTCATGGGCGCCCAGTTTAAAATACAATAAAAGCAGAAAAAGAAACAAAAAAACAAGTATATAAGTCCATATAAAACATTAAAAACAGGGGCAGGTGTGTGTAAAAGTTTGTTACCAGATTATTAAAGTATCCAGTTTCGTTTTTCCTTGGAGTGTATTCCATTTTTGTAAAGCAAAACAGCTAAAATCCCTCTTTCCCACCTCAGTTTTGGTGTGGCTAGTCCTTAGCCTTATGCAGTCGTGATCTGGTATTAAATGTTCCGGTATCAATGATTAACAAGCAGGTGAGGTGTTCTGGCAGTTTTTCCGGTCGTCCCTTATAGATACATTTCATACAGTGCTGCTTCTAATAGACAGTGATGGACAACCCACTTTTTCATAGAGAATACAGTGATGGGTTTCAAATGCATCACCTGTAATAAAACGCTGCTGCCCATGTCAACCAGGAAGTATAATTATAAACTTCACAAAAAAAAAAAAAAAAAAAAAAAAAAAAAAAAAAAAAAAAAAAAAAAAAAAAAAAAAAAAAAAAAAAAAAAAAAAAAAAAAAAAAAAAAAAAAAAAAAAAAAAAAAAAAAAAAAAAAAAAAAAAAAAAAAAAAAAAAATAGAAAGATTTTCAGTAAAGTATTAAATATATGCCCTTTAAACTCTGTGCTGGCCAGAGACTTGGTGTCGTGTTGTTGCACACATACTCCATGTCTGGGGAGTAGCGTGGCCTAAAGGAGTTTTAACCGCGCTGATCGTTTGCTTAATCCTTTTACAGTGACCCAGATTTGTGGAAGATTTCAAAATGGACTTATTTGGAAGCAACAGAGGCAGTCGCCGGTTCACAATAAAAGTCTGGCGGATTGTGACAGAAAGGAAACCAGACCAGCCACTGCGGCAACTCCAACTAGAGAAAGGAAAACGCAATAATAATACTTTGTTTATTTCAGATACACTGGCTGTTTGGATAATTATTATTATTATGAATGTCTGTTATCCCTCAGTCCTGAAAATGCTTCGCACTCAAGTAGGTTTTTCAGTTCTGACGCAGCATGGGTAATTGACTAGCTTAAATATCGCCCTAACTACACTGAAACTAACACCCTAGTTGTTTACAGTAAAGTGCATCTGTTAGTAGAACCGCCCTAAGGTGTGAACTGTCACATTTGTGTCAGAACCAAATAGTACTATCTCCCGTGACAGGTCAGCATCTACGACTACATATTTAAATGCAATTACTGGTTACTATATACAGCAACGTGTAGTGAAGTATAAAATAAACTACCAAAGGACCAAATGTGTAGAAATTGAGTCATTTCATAAATTGTTCAAACCTGTACCCACACTCTTGAGGTGAGCTTTGGCCCTTTGCTTATAACCTATGCAATATCCTCTTTGAATATAATGTATTCTTTCATTTTTATATCTCGTTGGGAAAAAAAAACTCAGCTCTGACCCCGTATGGATACCAACCTATTATTCCAGACCGCTGTGGATCGTGACAGATAGGTGCAAATATCATACTGTTCAATGAGCTGTATAACTCCTCTCCTCTGGGACATGTCTATTGCCCAAGTGATAGAAATTCCAAGTAACAGTCTGCAGGGAACAACTATTTTTGGAGTGTCTTTTTATCCTGCTGTGGGTGATTTAGTATCTGTGACAAAATTTGTATCACGCCCTCCAAAACCAGATTGTTGTAAAGTTTTGACTAAAATTAGAACATGCCTTTAACCTTGAGTAGTGAGTACAGTTTGATAATCTGCCCAAAATGTGTTCCATAAAGACTCTAATTAATTGCAGAATTATTTTTAGGCCAATTATGAAACCGTCAGATGGAAGATTTAGAGTTTAGAGTTTATTCAAGGTTGTTAGTAATTAGGATGGTGATAGGGGGGAATGAATGACCACTGTTATGAAACTCACCTTCTCATTCAGTGTTTTAATCAGGGGCGGAGCCAGACATTTTTGGTTGGAGAAGCTAAGGGGGTGCCTAGGTCTTCAATGTGGGTGCTCACTTAACATGAGTCATGTCTTAACATGAGTCTTTTAACAGTGGAGCGTATCCCAACCCGCTACCATGTTTGCCTCACTGCTTTAAACGAGTTTAAATGTAGTTAGCTGTAGTGATTTATAAAAGCTAATATGGAATTCTCTTCTACAATATTTTTAGTCAAGATTGGATGTGCTATAAAAGTGGGGCAAAAATCTTTGGGGGAGCTATGGGGGTGCATTGACCATTATAGGGGCGGACATCAAATATATTAAACAATATTACAATATATATTTATTATGTAGCAAAGAAAGAAGTCAAATAACTCTAAATATGTTTTATATTGTAGATTGAGCACCCTTTGCTTTGTTGACAACTCTGCAAACCCTTGGCCTTCTCTCAAAGAGCTTCATGATTAAGTCTCCTGAAATGGTTTTCATTTCACAGATGTGCTTTGTCAGGGCTCATTAGTGGAATGCCAAGACTGTATAAAGCCATGATCAAAGCAAAGGGCGGCCATTTTGAAGAATCTACCATATAAAACATTCATTCATAGTTTTGATGCCTTCAATGAAAATCTACAATGTAAATAGTGAGAAACATTACATGAAAAACTGTCAAGATTTTTGACTATAGAGTATATGTGTATAACGTTTTATGCAGTATAATGTAAATGGCACATTGCACAAAGCATTGCATAAAACCTATCTCCATGGAGAAGAGTGGTTTTAATTTGGTATTTCCATAGAATCGTGCAGGTGACGTGCCACCTTCAATAAGTTCCATACTATACCTTTAAAACAAAACAACATATGGCGATTATATGGTTTAGCAGCTGAGACATAGCTAATTGTCGGCAGGATGGACAATGTACAAAACACACACAAAAATCACAGAATTATGAACGAGAGGTAGCAGACGCCATAGCTTTTAAATTGTTCTAATAATTTCAGATTATTATCAAACTAGGAGAGTTGAGTGTACTAAATCACTTTTCACCTAAATAAAGTAGCTTGACTAGCCTTGGACAGAATGTTTACAGAACAGTCTTGCAGGAAGCCCTGGCAGTGTTGTACAGGCAGGATGTGGCTCGAGGGAAGCCAGGAAGAGCCAACCCAGTGGACAAGGAAGATTTTCCAGACAGAAAGAATTCAGGGCATGGAACTACACAAGACACTGTCCAAACATCTGAAAACACAGCTGGAGTTTTGTAACTACAACAGCAGCATGTAGCAGTACGTTGTAACACATCAAAGTAGAACTGCACACTAAATCAACATATTTTTGCTACTAAACTGTGTATATGGTGTTTTAATAGTAATGTCTTCTGTCCCTATTCCTATTTTGCCAATTTTAGTGCAAACTAGTTAAAATTTGCAGCTTTCTATTCAAGCGTGTGCTGCCACCAGTGGCCACTTCATTTTCAAGTACTATCTGACATCACGCAGGACTGCTCTTATTACAGTCAGGTGTTTCTGAGTTTGAAGTGTGGACACATGTTAGACCAGTCACACTGTTCCTTATATTCCCCCAGACCCCGCCCCCTCCTCCCCATTCTCACTCTCTTCTCTTCTTATACTTCCCTTAGTAGCTCTATTTGAAATGTGATTATGGGCGGAGTTTAGGTG
The DNA here is from genome assembly GCA_000787095.1 of Periophthalmodon schlosseri. NCBI lineage: Eukaryota > Metazoa > Chordata > Actinopteri > Gobiiformes > Gobiidae > Periophthalmodon > Periophthalmodon schlosseri. The sequence goes on along the minus strand of KN483706.1, from coordinate 34,574 downwards.
TTTAATCCCACTTTAACAAGGCAGAAAGTTTTAAGTCGTAGAAGCATATTGTTATTGTACAGGCTATGTGAGCTAAAATGTTTTTTGGTAAAGGATCTGCCACCTGCTTGTTTACATGAAGTTGTTACTGTATTGCCTGCAATGTTCCATGCATTTGTTGCTCAAAATACATGACATGCATACGGATTTTAACCTGCTGCTATCAACTGCTTGTCTTCTTACTGTGGTAAAGAAATAACATCTTCATGGAGACAAAAAATGTTACACAGTGCACCATTAACTTACATAGTCTTTAAATTTTGGCGGTGATCACTGAATCTAATTTAAAATGGACTTTTCAGAGCTTTTAGCCATGTTATAGTTGTTTCCCCTTCTCATTTACCCCTTCAGATATGTTTTTGGAGTGATTTGTGCATGTTTGAGCAATCTTTAATCTCTTATTTTCAAGACGCCATATTGCTGATCCCTGTTTTCACTGCCACCAGTATACGCCCACTGCTCTGTACTTACTTCATTCTTCAGTTTTATTTTCTTAATCAATGATAAATATAGGATTCTGCAGTATTGCATAGTCATTTTGGTACAAATGAAAATGTGATCTGCTGCTATCCTTAGGAGGGACCCGATGTGATCTGCTGCTATCCTTAGGAGGGGCCAGCTACACGGCTCTTTGTTGGGATGATGTTTACGGTGACGTCAGCTCCCATTGGGCACCGGAGTTTTCTAACACGGAGGTCAGCAGACTTGTTTCTTTTATTAAGTTGTTTTAGATGAATATTGTAATTTAAAATGTGCAAATTCTAACATCATGATCCACGGGTGTCATAGATTATAACTATATAGCGGACACAATACGTCTGCTTTAAAGGACTGAATGCTTATCTATCTACAGTCGATGTTAACGTCCTGCAAGGCGATTTTTACCCTTGTATTCTTCAAACACCTAAACCACAATTTGCTAAGAGAATTGATCTTCACAGTAAAGTTTTCCAACAAGTTGACTTACATATGAATGAGTGAGTCACCAAAGTTATTCATTGATTATTCATGACCTTTAGTTGCTAACGCTAGTTTATCCGGTAACAGCGTTTAGAACGATGCACACACGATTGTAATCTTTTTGACCCTTTTGAACCTTGTAGAAGGTTTTGTTTTTTTATTATTATTATTATTATTATTGTTGTTGTTATATAGGAAATTGAAATTCATCATACATCAAATCTCTTGGCACTTGCATAGAATATCAATGCAGCAGCTTTGCCAATCAGTGTTACATGTCACATCTTGTGCTTGTTAAACTTAATAATAACGGGTGTAGTGCTGTTATCATTAGGTTTAATAAGCACACCCTCATAACATCTGCTGCAGATAAAACGCACATGTTCCGTAGTCATTTTCAGACAGTTTAGCTAGTGTTTACCCTGGACAGCAAGCTGAATTCCCACAATGTTTGTCACGAAAATCCATTTGGTCAGGCTTTTGCTATCACCAGTGGGATAGAGATTGGACCAATCACAGGGTAGTATTGTGGTTTGGGTGGAAGAAAGTCAAAACGAATCAGGACTGCTACACTTATAAATCTGGCTTTTCTGCTGGGTTAAGCTATTGTATGAGTTCATGTGTAAGCTTTTAGTGAAATTATTATGGCTGTCAATTCTTGGTTGACTAAAGACATGCCCTGCCGATCGTGGGTGTGGTAAAACTCTCAAAAACTATTTACTCTCTCTATTGTCTGACCCAGTTACATGGGAGTTCATGCATAAACAACTATTTATACAAAAAAAAGTACTAGGAAACTGTGTATTTTTATGAAAACATGCAGATTTAACTCATTAAATTTGCTTCCAAATCTTCAGCTAACTCACTACATACCTTTCTGTCGTCCCATATCCTTAAAATCGAAATAAAATAATTGGTCGATTAATACAAGTTTTGGTCGAGTCAGCCACCATTGACGATTAATCGAATAAACGACTAACCAAACCGTCATATGCACTTCAATGAAAATTATCTTTCAGCCTATCCATTGGTTTCAAAGTGACAAAAATCGAGCACCGTTGCTATAGCAGTTAACAATTAAAAGCAGACATTTGAATGGGCAAAAGTCCTCAAAATATCACCAATAATCAGGAAGCAAAAGCCCATAACTTGCAGTTGTGAAGAATACATTGAATTAATTTACAGTATCTATGCCTGTTTGCTGTCTCTGTTGTCCTTTAAGCATGCATTGTTTACCTGTAGCATTGCAAAAAATATGAGAAAATGAAGGAACGCGCGGAGAGGGAGTGTGCAATGCTTTGTTTACCTTATGCATGCAATAAGAGGATTTACAATGTCCATGGACAATGGCACAAGAGATTGTGTGTGATCTGTTAATGTGTTGTAAACCTTTTGCTAGGCCTGTTGACATATGTAAAAGTGTTTGGTGTTAAATAAAAAGAAAGTAATGTAAAACCTAGAGTACCACAGATGTTTGGTTTTGATTTCAAATGAGGACTTGCCCTTTCAACCCAAACAGTGAGACTTTTCTCCACTCTATAGGCCTGTACACATGGAGAAAATGAAATAACTGAGATTATAACTGGATCAACTGTTTGTAAAAGGTTCAACGGGATTACGGGGATTGTACTCTGATGACGACAGGAGAGGCATTCAACTAACCTCGTGCTGCAATATGGATTGTTGTGAAGATTCCACCACGTATGGCTCCTGGCTGATCCGTTTTAGTCCACGCATCTTTTAGTGTGGAGCATAAAGAGTATGACAAATAAAAAAAAAATGGTAACAAGAAAGCAAGCATTAGAAACTGTAGGTATGTGCTGTACACACATTGACCAAAACATGAGGAGCGAAACATCTTCACTCCTATAAATTTTTGTCCAGTTGACAGATTTGAATATTTCTTTCACTATGGATCATGCCTGAATGACTGAGGGATTACACAGACTTTGACCAAAACAGTATATTGTTTTAATGTTTAAGCTTGTCAATAGGCTTCATTTTGCGTGGATTACTTGCCGACTGCCTGTTACACCAACTACAGCGTACTGCAGTGCAAATTTGACAAAAGCAGCACAGTTTCACGTCGGCTCATGTAGAGAAGAAGGAACCCGCTTCAGACCACTGTGGTGTCCAAGAAAAATAGACCTGGTTCATGGTAAATATCGCTGTAATTACTCAACCTCTCCACATGAGACACTGGCACAAGGTTTAATGTCTTGTCTGTCAGCACATATGAACATGAGTAAAATAAAGTTTTCACAGTGGCATCAGAAAGTGGTGGCATTAATCAGCCCCAAAGATGTGATTGTTGATCTTTAAACCATGAGATCAATATGGCAAATTTTCCACAAATCATAAATCCCCAATCATAAATGTGGATATTTCTAAATCCCACATGGAGTTATGGGTGTTAAAATTTGTATTATTATTATTTTTTTGGGTCTCGTCAATAATAGAAATTATCTGGTTCAACATTTGTGCAATTACCTTTTGTATATTTCATGACAATGTTACCAATTGGAAAAAAACATCTGGGCTTATGACATCATCACATTCTAGAATCCACCAACTGGGAGCAAAGTAAAAGACATTGCGATTCCCTTCTTCTTTTATTAAAATATATTTCCTGGTTTCATTCTTTTCTGACAGAAATGGGGCCGTAAGGTGGTAATTTTCAGCCTTGAGACTTGAGTGCCAGTGTGACTCATTCTTTGTGGAAGTCCCTTTGAGGACAAAACGTCAAAAACTCTGAACAACTCCCTGAACAGCCTCTGTCCTTTCGAGGTAACCTTAGTCATACACTTTAGCTACAAAGCACTCGTGAACCTAGCTGTTGGACTGATGCAAGATCAGTAAGTTTGGGGATTTATTTTTTGCACCATCTAAATGTTTAAAGGCCCTGTTTTCCCCATGTATTTGAGCAATGTTTGTCTTGCCCCAGTACGGATATATTGTATAAGCAGTTCTTGAGGTCAAAATAAGTCTGCTGCGTGCTGTTTGTATCTAATGATAAAGCCTTTTATTGTCCAATAATCAGGAAGTGTGTGTTAGCCTTGCTGTCACAGCAAAACATCGCTATAGTCTTTGAAAGTTGTGAAAACCTCTTATAAACTCATCGTGGTTAATAATTAGGATGCCCAGAATGCAAGCAAGTGAGGAATAACTGCAAACTGTTAAAAAAACAACACCAAGATTTCTGGCAGACTGGCAGTAGTAGCTAAAAGACCCCAGAGACATTTTGGCATCAGATAAATCCCCCAAATACCACAGTTTCTGTTTTTGATTTGTTTAAAACCTTAAGAGCCATCCAGTCCTTTACATCCTGAAGGCAACTTAGGAGGGTTTGGATGCTATCTTTGCTGAGTTTAAAGGGCAGGTAAGCTTGCACATCCTCAGCAAAACAATGAAAAGATTTTTTTTTTTTTTAATGGACGCAAGGGGCAGCATGTACAAAGAAAACAGAAAAGGGCCTATAATGGACTCCTGAGGAACTCCACAGCTAAGTTGGGCCTCTAGCTGAACAGAACAATCTTTCTTCAAGATATGAATGAACCACTTTGGGCAATTGGGCAGACATAAATGTTAAAAACATAAATTTAATGCCATACTGTGGAACATTACAGACAAGCAATATCAATAAGTGGATATGCAGAAAAGTTACAACATAATAGTTTATCTGCCTTGATTCACTGATGAAATGTCACATTAAAGCAAACAAGCAAATTGGCCGGGGTGCTCAAAACAAATTAAGATGGCACCCAGGGCTATGGTGAAGTTTTTCCGCCTGCCTCAATGGTGTTAATAACCAAACAAATAACCAGAATTAAATTTACCAAATCCAAAATGAGTTTATAATTCTAATTTTGTGGGTTGTCAGGATTAATTATATAGTTCAGCTTGTCTGATTGGTTTCCTTTGTGCGTAGAACAAATTGTAGTCCTCTTATCTACCTCTAAACATAACTCTCAAAGGAGGACAGTATGTAAGAGGTTGGAAAGCACAGTGGTTGACTTACCTCACAGCAAGAAGGCCCTGGGGTCAACACCTGGAGATAACCTTTCTGTATGGAATTTGCATATTCTTCCTCATAGGTTTTCTTTTGATGCTTTGGTTTCTCCTTTCTCCAAAACAATGTGGGTAAAACAAGCTCATCAACGTGACCAATCACAGCGGTCACACAGACCCTCCAACTGATCTACGACTTGTACAATATGAGTGTGTATTGAGAAATAAAGGACATTTTACACTTTACACTACTATACTAGCAACTGAGTCACCACAGACTTAGCAGTATACATTTCTAACGTTTTAGTCCTGTTCCTTCAGATTGCAAATGACTTCTGGGTGTCTTGATTTCAAAAACACTTGTCCAGATGGGATTAGAGATGGGAGTGCATTGATGGGTCCTACAAGTAAAATCACGTGCTCCATAAGGACTAACTAGAAACATTAAAATGGCAAAATCAAGCATCCGAGTGTAAAACTGTTTAAAAAATTGTTAAAGGGGCATAAAATGGCTCATCTGAAGTTAGTTAAAGTCCTTTATTATCAAAAGTGTGATGCCAACACATTTCAGTCTATAAAGGTCTTCTTCAGGACTCACAGATTTTGCCATTTTAATTGTCCATATGGCTTGACAAGTCTAGAATTATATCTCTCTATATTTTTTATACAGAGAGATATCAGTCTGGTCACCATGCCTCGAGCCAGATTCAAATACGGCCGTGCAATCAAATAAGTTTGCTTCAGTGGCACATGTGAAATGAAGTAGCACATTGTCCATTATCCATCGTTTGAAACTGTAATGAAATAGGTGCTTCGTACATTAATTCTGCTGAAAAGTGTCTGATTGGCCAGTCCACCTGTCAATCATGCCCATCTGAACTCGGGGGGATTCAGGGGACCGGACTCACATCTTCGTAAAGTGTTGGAGAAGTGTGTATTCTGGATCCCAGGCAACAGATGACTACCTTTTGAAACTTTTCTACCAATGGACGAGTGAGGGATTAAACTGTCCCATCACCACATATGGTTATAATGTCTAGGGCCTGAACTTCCTTAAATCTAGTTACCCAGAAGCCCCGTGGCGGTGTACTGTGTAACACGGGAAGCCGAGGGGAGCTTTTGAGTGGCATTCGAACCATCTGCTGCCGGGGAATATATGGCCCATCCAGACAGTTGTTGGCTGGCTATGTCACCTGCTAAATTTATCCAGCGAGTGATGACAGAAGTGCGCTGTGTGCAGTCTGTGACACCGTTTCAGCTTGATGTGCGCTACCGCGGAGACCTTATAACGCAAAGATATTGTCTCCTGTCAACTTCAGCAACTTGAGACTGAACAAAACTTTGGTGATCACATAATCGATACATTCCTTCAAAAAGAATGGAAAATCATCTAACAAAGGCCTTGAAGAAGTAGAACAATCGACAAGAAGGATGTGTGTGCAAAGGTGATAGAGACAGAAGTGACAGAAGGGATTGCAGAATTGCATAAATATGTAGATGTATTGAATTTCAGTCTGTTTGCCAAATGGCTGTATGCGCGTTTATGGATATGAGGTATGTCTGGTGTCTCGAGCAAAGGCGAAACGATTTTACAGAAAGGAATTTATTACCTTGTCGTGTTTGCTATGATCAAAGAGAGTGTGAAGCTTCAGCGAGTCAGAATTGGCAAATAAGTTTATTCACTTTAGAGATACTTGAATCTACATCAAGTGGTTTCATTCAACAACACAAAAAGGAGCTCGAGAAGCGCATATGTAGAGACCAAGAGTTTGTGAAATGAAAGTTTCAAATTTTAAGACCAAATAACTATTTATTCTAAAGCAGGAGTTCTACTAATTACTGTATTAAATGAGATTGCTCTTTTGCTCATGTCACATCAGTTTCAATGTTTTTTAGAGTTAGTGTTAGGGTTAGTCATCACCACAAGGGTAATTAGGCATAACAGTGTTATGTGAATGAGTCCAAAAAAATTTTTCACATGCCGGTGATAAAATGAAAAGTTAATGGAGCCCAATCAGAGCAACAACTTGTAAAAACATCTATTTTAAGTAATTGATGAAAAGAAAGTTAGTGCGGAGTGTATTTATTTACCAGACACAGGTGGAGAAGAGCTGATCCATAATTTTGTCCAAGGATGGCAGAGCAATAGCCCTGACAAAGGACTTTTTTTTTTTATCAAGGATTACTGAAACCAGCATGAAATCCCAGGAATATTTTTTTGCTGAGGGGATCAAGTGCATGAAACAATGTATTCAGAAAGATGATTAAAACTTCACAATAGAAAATCATGCACAGAACGTCTCCTTGAACAGACACGGACATATGCAGATGGCTCCTATGTGACTGAGTGTAAGGAGAGAGGCTAAATTCCTGCTCTGACCCTCCCTGTCTCGTGTTTGGGGGGTCACACCGTCCCCTGAAGCACTGCTTTGAACTTGCTGTAATTTTGGAGGCCTACCAAGACTCAGGCTGCCGGTGGCACATTCTGTAGCACAGGTAAAAATATGATGGACAACATATTGCATTCTATAAACTGCAAAAGAGGGGTTTAAATTCAAACTTACTTTATTTTTTGCATTGAACTAATAATTATTACCTTTGCCGATACTGTTATTGATATTCCATACTGCAATTCTGTTACTGTTGCTACTACTGCTACTACTATTACTACTACTAGTACTACCACTGCTACTACTACAATTACAGTTCTAATTGGTGCTGACTGTCCTTGAGCAAGACACTGCACCTGCCTAATAATTTCAAAACCTATACCTGAATACTATTACTACTACCACTAATACTACTTTTTCATTCCTACTCTTATTTACTACTGTCTCTACTACAGTTGGCATAGCTCAAAACATAGATTCCACTAACCTGAATACATTGCGATCCCTGTTACAATAAGTACAAACTTCCCTTGAGCAAGACACTTCCACCCTCTTACCTCCAGGTTTTGTGCATAATGCCACGTTTCCATAACATCGCCTGCCAGGTATGAAAAAGAAATTTCAGTTATATTTTATTCAAATATATGCTCACTTGAAAAGATGTTCTGTTTACAGTCAACTCATGTCTAAGCTGGGCTTTTCTGGGACACAGGCCAGAGCAAACAAACCAAAACGAGTGATGTCATGAAGCAGTAGTTTTAAAGTTAGCATCTACCTTTTACCTTTAGTTCAGTAGAGATTAGATTAACTCTTTCAGGGTGTAGAAAGTGGGTAATTTCCGAGGGGAATTTCAAACATGACTCAGCTCCGAATGGTCGGAAAATCCACTGGTCCACATGAATTCACAACAGCGTTCCGGTTTCCTCAGGCTCATACTTTAGAGTGCTCTTCTGTTAATACCACTTTATTGTTTGTGTATGCATATGAGATGAAAGTTATTCCTCCAATTTCCACTTTCAAACTTTGTTCTTCAGTAAAACAAATAACAAGTGTTTTTCTTCAGTTATTTGCAGGTGCCTAAGTAAAAAGTCGAAACATAAAAATAGAAAGACCAGTGACATATAATCTAATACGGTACACTTTATAGTAACTATGCTTTTAATAGCCTTTATAAATCAATTGTTTATTAAAAATTATTCCAGTTTAGTAACTACTTGCAGGCTCTGTATCTGATTTTTACTGTGAAACGTAATAAACAGAACTAGTTCATTTTCAACGATTTGCAGCGGTCCAAAGTTATTCCTCACTTACCTTATGCATTCAGAGCATCCTAATTATTCACAGCGATGACTTTATAAGCACATTTCACAATTCTCAGAGAACGTGTTGGTAGAGCTAACAACAACTAGCATGGCAACACACACTTATTGAATATTGGACAAGAAAACGGTTTCTAATTAGATGCAGACAGCAGATAGCTTTGCTTTTTTTTTTTTTTTTACCTCAAGAGCTGTGTGTACAATATATCTGTACTGGGCAAGACAAAGATGCAGACAGCAGATAGCTTTGCTTTTTTTTTTTTTTTTTACCTCAAGAGCTGTGTGTACAATATATCTGTACTGGGGCAAGACAAATTTTGCTCAGTTACAAAAAAATCAGGTACATGACCTTTAATTAATAGCCTAGCACCTAACCCCTTAACTGAGTAGTTACTAAACCTGAATCATTCTTAATAAACAATTTGTTCATTATGAATTAAGTCTTTGTTCATGCGTTAGGGCTAATTAGTACATATAAAGCGGTATCCGATTATCAATAGCAATAATATTATTTTGTTTCGGTTTGGCAATGAATGTAGAATTGTGTTATTCAAGAACATGCCCAAAATATACAGTTGTTTCTGCTCTGATGCACCTACCTCAGGGTGCATCCCTGATGAGACCGACATTTGTGCCTCCAAATAGACCCTGAAGCCTGTTCGATCTTCCATCATCTACCTGTAATGTTTTTCACTGTTTGAGTAAGGACATTAATTATCCCCAAAGCCATGGCTGTAGGAAGGACTTTAAACCCTCGTTTCCGTGGGTTTACTTTGGAGCGGATCGGTATGAGCCAAATATGAGTCAAACCCAATGCATTACATAAAGAGGTGCTGAAACGTGGCACAGAAGCACAGACAAGTTAAATAAATGCAGAAAAAGCTGATGATAAACCGGACGATACGCCACATACCACGATACCACAAACTGTGAATTACTAAACGCCTTTTTTGAATTGCTGAATTTGCCTTCAAATAATAAAATATATAATTCATGTGCGATTTAGATTTTATTTATTAAGAGAATAGTTGTGTTTGGGTAGCATTGGGTAGCGGAGCCTTACCCCTGGACCTGGAGCTTGAAACATGGAAATACACAGGGGCGTCGGACTGAGGGGGGGGTAAAGGGTACTGTTTACCCAGGACCCAGTACAGGGAGGGGCCCTTTACGAAGTCTCTAAGGTGCATTTTTCAACAGACAATATGTAGTGCGGGCCCGCCAAAATGATTTGTACCCAGGGCTCAGAATTTGGAGCCTACACCCCTGGAAACACAACTCAGCTAGAAGCAGCCGCACCAAACCGACCCGCACCAATGTAGCCCCAAGCTAACCGTGCAAATGAAAAAACTAGCTTAAGCCACAAATTCCACCATCAATTTTAAACGAAACTCTAAAATGTTGTGATGTCACGTGAACGCTAGTATAGAGAACACCATATGAGTTATTATTATTGTACTTTCTCAGAACCAGCTCTTCTCAAAGCCGTAGAGACCTCAAAGCAGTTATAAAGTTGTTCGTCTGTATGGAACACAATCCAACAATAGCACTGAGAAATCCTCAGCCTTGGGACAGCCGTCAACTCTATTTATACATTGAACCTATCAATCTATTCTATCTGTGTGCCAGTTTTACAACCCTGTACTTACTTGTTGGATCTTTTAATCCTTTTCTAAATTTAACACTGTCCCCTTAAAAAAAAAAAAAACCCCCCCAAAAAAAAAACATATTTAGTTTACACATGTCTGAAGAATTGTTTCAAAATGCTCTGTTCCCTCAGCTGACGTCATGAGGTGGCAATGTCCGTTATAATATGATTTAGTACCATACCATATACATCACTTTAATGGTTTTCTTAGGTTATAAAGAAAATACATACAACCAATCTTAAAGGCCGTGTACCCAATTTCTTTCCATGTATTTCAGCAAAATGTGTCTTGTCCCAGAACAGATATTTTGTATAAGCAGGTCAAAATATGTCCACTGTCTGCATCATAAAGCATTTTATTGTTCTATAATCAGGAAGTGTGCGTTAGCCTGCTAAGTGTTGTCGTGCTTTGGTCTCAGAAAGTTGTGGAAAGTGCTCATAAACTCATCATGGTGAGTAATTAAGATGCTCGGTAAGGCAAAAGGTAAGTGAGGAATAACTTTGGACCACTGCAAAATGGTCAAGTTGGTTAAAATGAACAAGTTGTTTTTTTAATACACTAAAGTTTGGTATTGCACCTTTCCAGTGTCCAAAGTTGAAAACTGTAAAAGGAAGACCTGATTTGGTGCAATACATTCATACTATATTTAAAGCAACCAAGTGTAACTTTCTGGCATGCCACCTGCACAAATCCATGGAAATAGAATGTTAAAACCAACCATGGAATTCCATGAAATATCATAGCCAATGGAACAGTATTTCCATGGAGACAAGCAGGAGGAGGCCAAATAAAAGCCAGGTTTGTGGAGATGCAAGCCTGCTCACAGTAAGAATGCTTGTGTTTCAACATTAAGTGGAATAAAAGTATCCAAAATGAAAAAAAAAAAAAGAAAATCTCACCATAAAGCTACATGGTGGGGCTCTGTCAATACATTTACATATAAACAGCCTTTAGTCTGACTCCAATGTTTATATTACTCTGAGGGCAGGAACTATTATCCTATCACCAAGAACTATTCTACATTTATTTGCAAGGCTACTATTATTTTAATACAATTTACATACCCAAGCTTTTTTTTGAATGATGCAAAGTTGCCGTTGCCGTAGCGTTTAACAATTCAAAACAAAATAATACATCTTTTGAATTGCCAGCCGTCCTCAAAATGGCACCACATAAGGCAGCTGAAAACCATGAACACACAATTTATGAAAGGCCTTGGAAATTTACTAACATTATTTGTCATCTTTTTCTCTCTGTATTTGACAGACTCGACATATTGCAATTTCACACATTGCTAGCGGGTTGTGCATCTACTTTTTAAACAGTATTATGCCAAATTGACTTTTTGGAGCTTTCTGTCATGTTATAACTTTGTTCCCTCATCAAAAACATGCCTGAAGAAGTTTTAGATGTCATCCATACATGTTTGAGTAATCTAGCGATCTCTACCGGGCCTTATTCGAACCCTCCTTATGGGTTAGCTGTGAGATCCTGTTCCTCAGCCCACAAGCCTATGCTCCCGCGCAGCCTTTATCCATAAATATACAAAAGCAGAGTACAAAACAATACACTACGACTTCACAAACCTGGTACGATGTGCAGTAGTTAGCGGAATGCACGGTGATTGTGTTGTGATAGCACTTGGAAGGGGGAGTGACTTATGTATATTTACTGTTGTTTGTAGTTTAAGTGTAATGTTGTGTATAACTATAGCGTGCGAAGCTTTAGTAGAGACTTGTGACACGTCCCTATATCCGGCCTAAGGACTTGACTGTCCAGAATGCTCAGACAAGAATGTGGCACCGGTGTGTATGCTCCAAATATATTCCTCTTTCTCTCTCTCTCTTTCTCTCCCCCTCCCTCCCCCTTATGTCTTTCTTTCTTCAACCCCTCTCTCTCATGCTTACGTCTCTCTCAGTTTTATTCTCCCTTTCTTTCTCTCTCCCTCTATTGACATTTCTCTCCTTCTGTCTCCCCATCTTTTTTCCTCTTCACATTTTTCCTTCCCCTCTTCTCTCTCATGTCCCCATCTCTCTCTTTTCTTTCTCTCTATATGAGCAAACAGGAAGGGTGCGCTGAGATCTTTTATGTTTGAGAGAGCAAAGGGGTTGCTAGTCAGAGCTAAAGTTACCCCACTGTGTGACAGTGATGCACCTGCACAATACTTCTTCAATTTAGAGAAGAAAAGTAGCGCAGGGAGTGATCTAAAACTCGCCAATAGCCAGTGGGGAGGTCACGTCTGACCTGCGACAAGTCCAGTCAGGGGAAATGACCACTGCAGTGCAGCAGCTCAGCTGTGGCCGAGCCTCAGGGATCGATGGGTTGTGTCCAGAGTTCTGACTTTGACCTAACTTTTTGAAAACCTAGACACCAGTGTCTTTGCTCTGTACGGCCTATAAAATCTTCTCCAACAGACTAAAGGAGTGTTTGGACACAATAATCTCACCTACGCAAACCTACTGCATCTCTAGGCAAACTATTATGGACAATCTTTTTCTCATCAGCAACATGACATTGCAAAGGACATCAAGGCTCATCCACATGGGTGAACTGGACAAAGTGTGAGGGCTACCTGCTGGGACAATGGGACCTACCTGCTGGGACAATGGGACCTACCTGCTGGGGCAATGGGAGCGCCTGTCCTTCCTGCAGTGAAGCACAGACAGCTTTAAAGCCGCATTTCCACTGGCACGGTTCACTTGGGGCTGCCTTGGCGTAGAACAAGGTGGTTAGGGAGGGGACACCCCCAGCCGGCTGCCTTTGGGCGTGACACAGGTCTAGCAAGACATACCCAAGGGTGTGACGCAGGCCTGCACCGCCACGAGGCGCAGAACAGCTATAAAAACACCGGTGCTACATGAGCGTCGACACAGATCAACAAGAATGAGCTCGAGGGGGTTGGGACTGCATCCTCCATACAGTCACTGGAGGAGCAGCAGGACGCCAGCAGCAGCACACGTGGCATTTTTCAGATATAAACATAAAATAATAGTTTCACGCTGACCTGATCTTGTGATAAACTGCTGTATTTCTAGTGATGGCAACTTATATGTTGAGCTGATGTGCCTCGCAAAATTAATCTAGCTAACTGTTCCCTGTTTATTGATGCACGCCAGTGCTGTCAAGATAAAAATATTACATTTGCAGTGTATAATGCAACTAGCACTAACAAACCCCAATGCATTAAATAAAAAGGGGTTAAAATGCAGTGTAGAGGAGCACATAAATTAAATAAATGCAAAGAACTGATGATAAACCGGACTTAGTTTAGTGTTTACACTAACTTTAGCTTTAACCTCATTTTACAGCGCCACAGACTTGGAATACTAAATGTCTTTTGTGATTCGCTGAGATCAGCCTTATGAGAGTATAATTCAGGAATGATTTAGACTTTACTTATTAAGTTAATATTAGTTATGTTGAGGTGATGTCAGTTGTTCACGTAGCTCTGCTACGTGGACCCAAAGCAGCTGTGGCCACAGACTGTGGCTGTTCTGCAGCGCCAAGTGGAGGTCTGGACTATAACACAAGCACCTGTTCCTGCTGGACCTTAATACAGGGAACCTGTCGGGGACTTCAGGGTTTTACTGCTCTGTGCTGAAGGCCTGGAGCGCTGTGCTGGGGTGCTCCAGAGAGGAGCCATACAGACACATGGGGCAGGAGCCAATGTTCTTTAACCTCATGGTCAAGAGCAGCGTGTTGGACTCGGCTCCAGTCAGACAGGCGTTTGTGGTAGCGGTCCTCACAAAGTTAGTGGACTTATGAACTCAGTGAGGTTGGAAGAGTGTGGCCAGACTGAGCCAGGAGACTGAGGTGAGGTGTGGGGGGGGAGCTGCAGAGGCTGCTGCAGGACGTGCAGCACGTGTCCTTCAGAGAGGCACTGGGCTCCACGGACCATCTCTGAAAGGCAGGGGCATGTGACTATCGGATGTGTGATTGTATGTTTTTACATATGTTTTAATGACGAATGACATATAATAAATGCATTGTTAAAAGTCAAAAGTCTCTCCCCTTCTTGTTCTCCCTTTCTCTGCATCTTTCTTTGTATCCCTCTCTCAACCCTTCATCTTTCTCTCCTCCTCTCTCACATGCTTCCTTTATGTCTTTCCTTCTCTTTACCCCCTCTCTGTACATCTTTTTCTTCCTTTCCCACACCTCCCTCGTTCTCTCCATGTTTCTCTCTCCTCTCTCTACCACTTTCTCTGTCTCAGCCTTTCTATCTTTCTTTCTCATTCTCCTCTCTCTGTCAATCTTTCTTTCTTTTAAATTTTTAATTAATTAAAAAATTGTCTTTCTACCCTCTCTCTACCTTCCACCCCTCTCTCGCTCTCCTTCTCACTCTTTCTTTTCAACCCTCTGCTTTCTTTCTTTCTCTCTCTCTCCACTCTCTGTCTTTTTACCCCCCCTCTCACTAACCCTGCCTCTATCTTTCTCTCTCATCCCAGTCTCTCTCCATCTTGCTTCCACCTTTCTTTCCCTTTCTCCTCTCTTTCTCTCCCACCCTTATCTCTTTCTCTCCCTCCCTTTATCCCTTCTCTCCCAATCTCTCTCCCTTCTACATCTCTCTCTAGCCTCATCTCTCTATTCCCTATCTTTTATTTCCAACCCTCTCTTTATCTCTCCATCTCTCTCTTCCACACTTCCCTCCATCTCCCCATCTCTCTCTCCCTTCCACACCTATCTCTAGCCCCATCTCTCCCTTCCCTCTCCATCTTATTTACATCCCTCTCTCCCTATCTCTCCTTATCGCTCTGCCTTTCTCCTGCTCCCGCTTTCTCCCAACTCGCTCTCTCTTCCTCTCTCCCATCCTTTCCCTCTCTTTCTCTAGCTCTCCACATCGCTCTCCCTTCATCCTCTCTCTCCCTTCCACACCCCTTTCTAGCCCCATCTCTCCCTTCCCTCTCTTTTATTTCCAAACCTCTCTCTATTTCCCATCTCTCTCGCCCTTCCACATCTCTCTCTAGTCTCTCTCTCCCTTCCCTCTCTTTTATTTCCAAACCTCTCTCTATTTCCCATCTCTCTCGCCCTTCCACATCTCTCTCTAGCCCCTCTCTCCCTTCCACCCCTCTCCCTATCTCTCCTTATTGCTCTCCCTTTCTCCCGCTCCCTTTTTCTCCTAACTCTCTCTCCCCTCCTTCCCCTCTCTTTCTCTCTCTCCATATTGTTCTTCCTTCGTCCTCTCTCTCCCTTCCAACCCTGTCTTTATCTCTCCATCTCTCCATCTGTCTCTCCTTTCCACACCCCTCTCTAGCCCCTCTCTCCCTTCCCTCTCCCTATCTCTCCTTATCACTCTGCCTTTCTCCCGCTCCCTCTTTCTCCCAACTCTCTCTCTCGTCCTCTCTCCCCTCCTTCCCCTCTCTTTCTCTCTCGCTGTCTCTCCACATCGCTATCCCTTCCAACCCTCTCTCTATCTCTCCATCTCGCTGTCCTTTCCACACCCCTGTCTAGTCCATCTTTCCCTTCCCTCTCTCCCTATCTCTCCTTATCGCTCTCCCTTTCTACCACTCCACTTTCTCCCAACTCTCTCTCCCCTCCTTCCCCTCTCTTTCTCTCCACATCGTTCTTCCTTCATCCTCTCTCTCCCTTCCAACCCTCTCTTTATCTCTCCCTCTCTCCATCTGTCTCTCCTTTCCACACCCCTCTCTAGCCCCATCTCTCCCTTCCCTATCTTTTATTTCCAAACCTCTCTCTATCTCTCATCTCTCTCTCGCCCTCCCACACCTCTCTAGCCCCTCTCTCCCTTCCACCACTCTCCCTATCGCTCCTTATTGCTCTCCCTTTCTCCCACTCCCTCTTTCTCCCAACTCTCTCTCTCGTCCTCTCTCCCCTCCTTCCCCTCTCTTTCTCTCTTTCTCTATCTCTCCACATCGTTCTTCCTTCGTCCTCGCTTTCCCTTCCAACCCTCTCTTTATCTCGCTCTCCCTTCCACACCTCTCTCTACCCCCTCTCTCCCTTCCACCACTCTCCCTATCGCTCCTTATTGCTCTCCCTTTCTCCCACTCCCTCTTTCTCCCAACTCTCTCTCTCCCCTCCTTCCCCTCTCTTTCTCTCTTTCTCTATCTCTCCACATCGTTCTTCCTTCGTCCTCGCTTTCCCTTCCAACCCTCTCTTTATCTCTCTCTCCCTTCCACACCTCTCTCTAAGCCCCTCTCGCTCTTCCCTCTCTGTTTTATTTCATCCCTGTCTCCCTTCCACCTCTGTCCCAGTCTCTGCTTATCGCTCTCCCTTTCTTCCTCTTTCTCCCGGCTCTCTCTCTCCCCTCCTTCCCCTCTCTCTCCTCCTCACTTCCCCTCTATCTGTCCATCTCTCTTCCTCACCCAAACAGGAACAGCGTGAGGCGGAGCGGGGTGCACACAGAGGAAGTGGGTGCAGTAGTGGCTGAGGTCTACAGCACTGCCCTGCTCTTGTGAGGAGGACGGTTTTAGGCCTGTGTCCAAAATAGTCGGCTCATGTTTCAAGGTGCTCAGGGCTGATAAGGGAAGACCCTGAAAATACGTGCGTACGTGGAGTACTTTATGTCAGTAAGTACTTTTTTGGCGCATTTCGGTGCCTTGAGTTGATACAAACTGATACATGTTAAAATAATATAAAAATAATTAATAGCAGGATTAAGGGGAATTGTTTTTTTTTTTTTTTTGTTTTTTTTTGAGAATGGAATCATGTTGTTCATCATTAACTTTCTCTGATTTTTTTTTTTTTTTGTTTGAGTAATCCAGTATTGTCCTGTATTAGTGGTTTTCACACACTTTACCGCATTGGCCCATTTCAAACAAAAAGAAAGTCAGAAAGAGCCATACGTTTTTTACACATAACGAGACAAAGTGATTAATGAATTAATTTAAAAGAAGTAAGTCAACTGTTTGCAGCTATTAATACTTTATAAAGTATATGTAACATTTTGTATTTATTTAGACTTTGTGGACTTATTTGAAGTGTTTTAGGGCGTCTGGAGGTTTTGAGCAAATTATATGTAATTTCCTGCATTTTGGTGCATTTTATGTGTAATATTTGCTCTACAAAAATTACTATTATTATTATTCTTTCCAGTTTTATGCATGGGATTTTCTCAGACGAATAGTAAAAAAAAATGGTACGCTACGAACACTGTCAAACACAAACTTGATTTAAAAAGTAGACCCATTTCCTAAACTTTTTTTTTTTTTTTCTCAATCAAAATGCAAAGCGCCGCACGTGGCTCTTTAGCATTTCTTCATTTCTGTTAGTGACTAGAATCAAGAACTCACTGTATTACAACAAAAACCTACTATTAACAATATTCATTTTATCTGTCCACATCTGTATTATATATTATTGCTGTGAAATGTTGTAAAATGTTGTGATCTAAAACCCAGCAATTTGAGGCTCGGTGCGTAACGGACGCTCGCTACAATGAAATATCACTAAATGAAGAGGCGGGGTTAGAGCACTCATCCGCCAACCTGAAGACCGGAGGTTAAATTCCTGCATGGACCAAGCTCTATCATTTTGTCCTTAGGCAAGACGCTTCGCCCACTTTGCCTAGTATGAATGCGGTGCGTGTGTCGGTGGGTGGACGGCCGATGGTGCTCGTCGGCAGCTTTTGTCGGTGAGCTGCTGACAATAGTAGCTCACCGCCATCGAGTGTGGAGTGAATGGATCGTGATTACAGTGGAGCTCTTTGAGAAGCTGTTTAGCCTCAAGCCTGTTAAGCTAAAATTAACTTGAGTTTTCTTCTCTACAAGACAACAAAGGTGCACCAAACCCATACGCTCATTTTTCTGTGAGCCCGTCCTTGAGCCTTTGGTATTTCTCTAGTTTCTCCACTGACACTTCGAACATTACTGTACAGGAGAAACTTTGAGAGGATCAACACTCTCAGTACTCAGTCACATTTACTTGTGTAACTATTTTAAGTATTTTCTAGCAGCATACTTTTACTCCTTCTTGAGTAATATTTTTATTGAAATAACAGAGCTCGTACTTGAGTAAACGTTTTGGTTACTCTTCCCACTGTGAGCAAGTCTACAAGTAAGAAAACTTCATCAACAATATGAATTTACTTGAATATTTGTGTTTTTTGCACCAGTCTTTCAGATATGATCTACCGTATTTTCCGGACTGTAAGTCGCACTTTTTTTCATAGTTTGGCCGGGGGTGCGACTTATACTCAGATGCGATTTATATGTGAAATATATGTTTTTTCCTTGCTCATTATGCATTTTTTGGCTGGTACGACTTATACTCCGGTGCGACTTATACTCTGGAAAATACGGTAGTTCTTCTCATTTTTGTGTCTATATGATCAGATGTTACATTGCGACAGTCACTCTTACTTCAGTAGTACTTTTCCCAAATACTTTTTTACTCTTACTTGAGTCATTTCTCTGTCTCTCTCTACCAACCCCTGGTCTGTCTGTCTGTCTGTCTCTCTCTCTTTCTCCCTCTTTCTCTCACTAACCCGGTCACTAACTCTTTTGTTGAGGAAAACAGCCTTTTCCTCTCGTGTTTGTTAGTTTCTGCTCAGATAATGAATACACTTCCTTAATCAAACAGAAGAAAGCAATACTGGCACATGGAGTCTGTGCAGAGACTGAATGTGTACGTCTTTGCAATGAGTCTCATATGCAAACTACAGTGGGAGTCTACCATGGTTTAGACTTGACGCCTCTGCATCGGTGAACAGACAAGACCAGACCAGCCAGATCAGACTGCGGCGAGCATCCTTCCGGGGTGTTGTCTGGGTAACAAGTCATGACATCATCCCTATCAGTAGTTCTTGTCCTATTTAGTTAGTTTGCTTTTAGATGGATTGGAATTTCATTGACGTCTCACAGCTGCAATCACACTCCTTATGTTCACGTAACCTTTCTCTGTCTTATCCTAGTCTCTCTTCAACTCGCTCCCACCTCTTTCTCCCCTCCTCCTCTGTCTCTTTTCCACCCATAGACTGCATATATAAATGGGCATAGCTAACTGCTAGCCACCGCTTTCAAATAGGAAGTGAGCATTGGCGGGCGCTTCCGGCTCCATCGGCTCCAGTTCACTTTCTATTGAAAAACTGTCGCCCCTCTCTTCGTAACTGCTGCTGTCAGGCTCGTCATTTCGGTCTTAAAATGTTCGTATTAACCTGCTCTACATCCCGTTTCTGATCCTGCTGTTTTTATTTTGCTATTTTATCCGCAAATCAAGATGTGAACATTAATAACAGACAAATCAGGCGCCTTCTTTCCCCAAGGTTGCTCCCGCTAGCGTTAGCAACAGGTTTGATTGACAGCGTTGCTGAAAGGGGCGTTACCGTCAACAGCCTTTCTCCGAATTGGCTCTTTGGTTGCTATGATACTCGTGGTCGGAATTCCAAATATGGAATTCAGCTCCAAATTCGCCTCTGTAACTGTTAGTCTTGATGAGCTCAGGGACGATAAGGGAAGTGTGAAGATTTCATGTCAAAGAAATCTTTTTTTGTAATTTTTTGTGCATTTTCATAATATAAAAATAGTATGAGCAACACAAAGAGCAAAACTTTAAAGGGGAAATATTTGAACCATGTTGTAGTAATTCTCCTCATCATTAGCTCACTCCGAGTTGTGTTTTGAGCTTGTAGTAATGTTGTATGCTGTATTTGAGGCTTGAATGTGCAGGGGGGGAAAAATCAGTTTTCACCCATCCCCTATCCCTGCCCACATCCTTGTTCTTACTATATGTTCTTACTATATACAGTTTATACTTGCTACAGTGAAATGTCGCTATATTGTAATGATCTGATATTTTGGGTTGGGGTTAGCGCATTAGTCCACCAACCGTAAGATTGAAGGTTCAGTTCCCACTCAGAGTATGGAGTGAATGAATAACACCACAGCACTTTGAGAGACTGTTAAGCCTCAAGCCTGTAAACTAATATTAACTTGAGGTTTTTTGGGTTTTTTTAAGATTTTTTTTTTTTCATTTGAGCCCCGGAGGCTTTGGTATTTCTCTAGTTTCTCCCCTGGCCCTTAGAACGCTACTGTACAGGAAAAAAAGCACTCCTCTCTCTCCCTCCTCTCTGGCTCCTCTCTCCAACTCTCTGTCCCCTCCACTCCTCTTCCTCTCTTCATCCTTTCTTCCTCCATTTTTCCTCCTCTCTCCAACTCTCTGTCCCCTCTGCTCCTCCTCTCTTCCTCCTATCTCCACCTCTCTGTCTCTTCTCCTCTTCCTCCTCTTTCTCTCTTTTTCTGTCCCTTCCTCTCTTCCTCTACTCCTCCTCCTCCCTCCAGCTCTCTGGGGGGCAGAGCCATCAACCACTCTGCTCCTCAGCTCTGGAAATCTTGTCCACTGACCCACAGGTTGGTGGTGCGATTCCAGCTCCCACAGATGAAGGCTGTCGTTGTGCCCTTGGGCAAGACACTTAACCCACCTCACCCCCAGTGTCTGCGTACACTGGTGTATGAATGTGTGTGTGAATGGGTGATTGGTTCCTTGATGTAAAGCGCTTTGGGTGCACTGAACTTGGAAAAGTGCCATATAAAAGTATGACCATTTACAATTTCTGATGATTTAAAGCAACAGAATGTAACTTTCTGTTTTCATGGAATCATGCAGGTGACATGCCATGTTCAGAAAGTTAAAACCATACTTCAGAACTTTCTCCATGGGGACAAATAAGTTTTATGCCGTACTATGGAATATCATAGCCAAAGGAACAACATTTCCATGGAAACCAGCTCCTCCAGACCAAATAAGAGTCAGGTTTGTGGAGATGCAAGCTCACTCATGTATTTATACGTTTTTCAATCAAACGAACAGCAAAAACATGCTTTTATTTCAGTCTATATGTTTGGGCTAAAAAGTTACATACTGTGGCTTTAATGTTTTTACATGTCTTTGGCTGTACTGAAATGGACCTATAAATACAATTGCGTAGTCCATCCTCACAGTCTCTAATACATTCTTTATGTTCCCAGTCTCTACTCATGAATACGGTCACATATTTTTACATACATAATACATCTAAAGTATCTGAATAGCCATGTGATGTGCTCTGATGCAAGCGTAGGACCAAAGTGTGCATGTCAAGTACGCACACAAAAGTCAGGAATTTACAAAACTCGAATGTAACATTACGTGATATGAAACATACATGGAGTCGCAACCAAGCAAAGAGAATTACTGCAAATGTCAAGGGGTATTCATAAGTTTTATACGAACTTTAAGCGGAGTGAAAAATATTCCCAATCAGACTTGGGTCATTAAACGTCTCACAGTGTTATGTAAATGTGAATATGCATCTCTAATACAGTAATACGGTGTTTCTCCTCCATAGAAGTGGCTCGGGTCTGGTATGACGATAATTCAAGTGGCAGTGAGAACCAGTGGAGCTGTGGGCCACAAGAAGCTGCTCTGCTGATCTCTAGTGGACTAAATGTGTAATTGCAGGGCAAACAAGCCCTTTCTCGCGTGCATTGAATTAAAGCTATGTGTAACATTTTCGGTTTGAGGGTCCGACACCTGCTTGTTTCCATGGAGATGTTATTGCTTAAAATAACCATTATTCTTGATTGCAGAAAAGAGAAATTGGATTAACACACAAAGTTGGTTTTATTGAGTACACCAATCCAATATTTGTAAAATTTTTTTAAAAATCAGAAATTTTATGACCAAATTGATTTCCAATGTTTGCATTTTTTACGCAAAGTTAGAACATTTATATATAATTTAAGAGAAGAGGAGGACCAAATGAGTCACTAGGAAAAAGGTCTATGTCATCTATGTCATAATGTTGTTTCCTCATCCAAAACAGACCTGGAGTTGTGTTTTGTTTCATTTACTCATGTTTAACACCAAATCCTGCATGTTTAGGCTGAGTTCTCCTCTCAGACTGAAAACACTCCACCGCCATCTTGGCCTCCACAAGGTGGGATAAAGCGGTAAACACTGTTACGGAGCTTCTCCAAACTTTTAGAGAAAATAAGCATTTAGGCACTAAACACTAAAACTGACTAAACTGCAATGTCAAACTCCTCATCAACGAAGCGCAAAAGTGAAAATCAACCTCTGGTGACTCCCACAAAATCTCCGAACACCAAAAAAGGTAAAATGGAGCAAGACACGGCAGCCTCAATAGTGGCGCAGCTAATGCTAGCTATTCAGAAGCGAGGGTCCTCAACTGAGAAATCAATAGAAAAATTGAAATCGTCATTTGAGGTTCTTTCTGGTGAAATACAAAACATGAAACAGAGGCTGGACAAGACAGAAGGAAGAACTGATAAGACAGAAAACACGCTCCAACAGCTTGAAAACAAAGTGGTTGAACTGGCGCGCTACAAGCGGCGGTGGAATATGTTTTTTGCAGGATGCCAGAGAAGGAGGGAGAAGAGGTGAGGATGGCTGTGATCAATATTTGTGGAAGCATTGCTCTGGTCAATAGAGAGAAGTTTGTGGACGTTATTGACTCGGTGCACAGACTTGGAGGAGCAAATCCGACCAAGGCCCATGCAAGAGATGTCATGATCCAGTCCTCAATGTGACATTACCGCAATGCCATTTGGAAAATGTCTAAAAACTCTGACTATCTGAAACAACGGAACATACACTTCAAGGAGGACCTGACGCTGGACGACCGCAAAAAGTGCAATTGTCTGTGGCCCATCATGGGAGGAGAAGATTGCTTATTTCATTGGAGGAAGAGCCTACACCGACAATAAGGAAATACACTAGCTCTTATGATGCTGATCAGAACTTTTCCATGGGAAGAAGCGCCGTTTTCTTGTGTTACTACTCCATACCTTTAGGTTAAGAAGGTATCGTTCTAACTTTTATATTTCATTGTTCACTTAAACATTTCACTGTTAAAATGTATTTCAGTTAATGCTCAAGGCTTAAGAGGCATTACAAAACATAAGGCAGTTGTAAAAACTTTGGATTTAACTTAAGATTTAAGTTTGATCCCGGAGTCTCACTCTTCTGATGAAGATTATAGCTTCTGAAGATCACAATGGGGAGAGGACATTTGTCCCATGGTAACCACCATTCAGCAGCAGGAACTCTTACTTTGAAACATAAATTTAATGGGAAGGTTATCCTCACACAAACAGACTTAAATGGGCACTTCAGTCTTCAGGTTTCATCATACAGCAACCAGTTATTTCTTTTGGGTAAATTGTATGGCTATACAAATGTGAGGGAAAACAAACGTTTATTTCAAGACTTAAATACAGCAAGAGAAGACATTATAGAAAGATTTTCAGATTTAAAGATAATATTGGGAGCGGATTTCAACTGTGCACCAAATGATGATTTGGACAGGTACCCAAGCAAAAACAATATTAACTTGTATCTCTCTGAGTTCATGAATGAAAGAGGCTAACTGATATTTGGAGAACAAATAATCCACATAATAGAGAATTCACATGTAAAAATAGATCTGGTACGTTACAATCCAGAATAGATCTGTGGCTTGTTTCTCAATCACTTTCACACTTACAGTGTAAAACAGAGATTATCCCGACACCTCTAACAGATCACAAAGTAATTCCACTTACCATACATTTTTCTACAAATAATGAATCTCGTAGATGTCCAGCCAACTGGAAACTAAATAACACTTTGTTACTAAATGAAAATGTATGTGAACTCATAAAGAACAAAATCTCAGAATTATGGAAACTGGAGCAAAACTTAAAAAAGAGAAGAAAAAAGAAGAACATGATTTAATCACTAAACTCATCACCTTATCCTCTGTCTTACCTGTCACAGTTCTGCATGTTTTTTCATGTTTATCCCAGTCCAGCTCCGTTTTCCAGCTCCGTTTTCCAGCCCGTTCCGGTCCTTCTTTTGCCACCTCCCTGTTTTCCCTGCAGCTGCTGTTCATTTGCTAATCAGCCCAGTGTAGCCTATATATACTCCCTCTGTTCATTCAGTTCTTGCTGGATTGTTGGCCAGTCAAGAGCAACACTCAAGCTCTGTGTCTGAAATACTCTGTTGTTTGCAGTTCTGTATCCTGTACCTGTATTAATCCGTGTCTGAGCGACCTGTTCCTTACTTTACTTTCTCCCACTGAATCCCCAAAATGGAAGAGATTTGTGTTGATATTAAATAAGACATTCATTCCTCAGTTGTTTATTGCCTCATTTGTCATAGTAAGAATTACCTGTTTGAAGGACACTTTCTGTTGTATTTACTTAGACTAAGAAGTTTGGCTGTATATTTTGTGTTGCATTTGAGTCCAGTTTTATGTGTGATATTACCAGAAAATCTATCTGAAGCAGAACAAGCTGAACTACTAACGCTTCAGTTAAAACTGGGTAAGATGTATATGAATAAAGCTAAAGGAGCTTTTATACTCTCAAAAGCAAAATGGTTAGAAGAGGGCAAACAAAACTCTAGTTACTTCTTTAAATTAGAAAAACAAACTAAAAATAGCTTAGACAAACTATCCATTAATGGTGTTATTATAGATAATCCAAAAGAAATATCTAAGTCCTGTGAAGAGTATTACAAAAATGTAGACAAATCCAACTTCTCACTCACTCACATGAATGAATTTTTAATGAAGATGGGTAATGTGAAAACTATTAGTGAATCCAATAATAAAAAAAACAAAAAAAACAAACACGATTCACCAATTACACAGGCAGAAGTTTTCAGAAGCCATCAAAAAGCTCAAGCAGAACAAATCTCCTGGCACAGATGGACTAAGCTCTGAATTCTATAGAACTTTTTTCCTCTGAGCTTGCTCCCTTTTTATTAAACATGTTTTTCGAGAGTATTGAGAAACAACAGCTTCCTCATACGCTGTGCCAGGGGCTAATCACTTTAATTCCAAAACCACAAAGAGATGCTCTATTCTCAGATAATTAGCGGCCCATGACCTTAATTAATAACGAATTTTAGCCATCTGCCTTGCAACCAAATTAAAGAAAATACTAAATGATGTAACTGATGAATCACAGAATGGCTTTATGAAGATGGTAGATACATCATCGACGATATAAGACTCATCCTTGACATTTTGGATTATTCCGATCTCATTTCAGAAAACAGACTCATTCTATTTTTAGATTTCCAAAAAGCACTGGATTCAGTAGAACACAAATTTCTGTTTAAAGCTCTTGACTTATTTGATTTTGGTGAGCATTTTAAAAAATCTATTCGCACTTTATACACTTTCGGGAACAGCTCTGTAAAACTACCCCATGGAACAACTCAGATTTCTGCCTTCTTTTTTCTGTTACCTATGCAAATTTTATCCAGTTATATTAAGAATCGTGATCTTAAAGGAATATCCATAGCAGGAAGAGAAATATGTTTAAGTCAGCTACCTCATAACACTTTTTTAAAATGACTTTTCTCAGGTAAACTATGCCATCAACCTATTAACCACATTCTCCTTAGCTTCAGGGCTCAAATTAAACCTTTCCAAATGTGAAATATTCCCCATCAAATCTTGTAATGCCTTACAAATACCAGGAATTCCTGTGAAACAAAAAGTGAAATATCTGGGTGTTACCATTATAAAAGAAGACAAAAGACAAAGTGAAAACTTTAACCCCCTTGTGCCAAGAATTCAAACAAAATTTAATATGTAGCTTCAAAGAGACCTATCGATCTCAGGTAGAATCTTAATTTCCAAAGCTGAAGGGCTCTTTAGTCTAGTTTATGCAGCTCTGCCCTCGATGTGTCCAGTAACATAAATGCACAAGTGAACAAAATTTTTATTTGATTTCGTTTGGAAGAAAAAAGCACACCCCATTAGACAAAACGTAATGATTAATAAATTAAGTGATGGTGGATTTAACGTACTAGATTTTCAGACTTTACATTCCTCTTTCAAATTTAAATGGATCAAAAGATACTTACTGAATCCAAATTCTCTATGGAACTTCATTTCAACACATGTATTTGAAGTATTAGGAGGTTTACACTTTATTCTAAGATGTAATTACAGCATTGACAGGCTTCCAGTTAAACTCTCTAAACTTTTCACTGTTGGTCTTTAGTGCATAAGCATAACTTCTCACCACACAAGTATTACATATGGAATAACAAGGATATATGTTTTAAGCACAAAACTCTTATTCAAAAAAATGGGTCGACTATGGTATTATCTATTTTCACCAATTATTTAACAAAGAAGCATCATCTATTCCTACAGAGAATTTCTCAATGTTTACAATTTTCCAGTAAAGCCAAGAGAATATGCCATTGTTTTTGACATTATTCCTTCTGGTGTGAAAATGCTGATGTCCACCTTATGTACACACCTAATGATGATCCTTTTAAAACAAATAACAAATGTATAAAAGAACTTTATTATAAGGGAAGCCAACAGTAAAAAGCTGCTGTTTTTGCCTGGAACAATGCATTTACTGACATTAACTGGGACTATGTTTGGTTTTTCCTAGGAAATATTTTGTAACTAATAAGATTCGTGAGGTTGTGCCTGAAAATCCTACATAGATGTTACCCTGTTTTAAGCAAAATTTTGAAATGACAGCATTAACGTAGATCATCTTTGCTCATTCTGTCATAGCGCTGAAGAAAGGGTCACCTGTGTATTTTGGGACGGCTCGTACACTCAAATCTTTTGGAATGACGTACTTTGTGAATAGAGAGCTTAATACAAACCTACAGCTTAATGTAAAACACATACTTTTTGGTGTTTTCGAAAAAGATATTGTAGCAAAAAAAAAAAAAAATGTCTTAAACCTAATCCTATCCAAATATCATATCCATTGTTGTAAATTTTCGAGCCAGAAACCCAAACTTGTTGTATTTCAATCCCTTTTATCTATTGCACGAACCCAAAAGCCTTAAACAAAAGCTCTATGTACAGAATTTGAAATACAAAATGAAATATTGCATTATTTTTTTTTGTATATATTTGTTTAATACATAATGCTCCTGAATGTGAAAGTGAAAGTTTAAGCCTCGTGCAATGTTATTGTTTAACATCATTGTATATTTGAATAAAAAAACAAAAAAACAAAACTGTTTTAAACTCCATATACCTAATTTCATCCTTGCTAATCTCTGCTGAACTAAAGGTAAAAGTTGGCTGTTAATTTGAAAACTACTGCTGTCAGCATTTTGAGCTTCGGAGATGTGGATAGACTAATAATAAAGGGTGAAACATGTGTGAATCAAACAAAACACAACTCTGGGTATGGAGTATTTGATGAGGTAACAATGTACGAACATGGTTTAAAGCTCACAAGAGTCCATTTTGCGTAACATAGGACCTTTTAAGAAAGAACAAAGCTGTGTAATAGTATTGTAGGTTATTTCCACTTTCACTTCAATGACATTATGGAAATATTACCAGTTAAGCTCCTCTTAAATATGCAGGATTTGTACGTTAAACATGTGTGAATGAAACAAAACACAACTCCAGGTCTGTTTGTGATGAGGAAACAACATCATAACATAGATCAGAAAACACCATCACCAATAACATCATAAACTGAATACAACACTGACACACTCTGGCCTGAATAGGAACTACACTTCACAATTTAAAAGATAGACGCTGCGAACCTCCGCTGCTCTGACTGGTCTTTTGATTAAAGGTCCATTCTGGGACTTTTCTGGTGGAGGGGGCATCACCTGCTCATCTCATGAAAATGTTACTGCTTCGCCCGGAGCGTTCCAGTTTTATTAAAAATGCATTTATATTTCATTTATTCAATTAACGGCATTTTTATTTCCCAGTAATGCTTTGTTTGTTTCCATGGAGACTGCTTAATTCAGAATGAACAAATACTTTATTAAAACTTGCCCGAGGACTGCAGATGGAAACTAGCTTTAGCTAAATCTGGTGTAAAGCATCTCTTTTATGAGATTAACGTGACTGCACATGATCCTTGTTAAAATAAACCAATAAACTAAACTTAAATGATTCAGTGCCAAACTAAATTATTACCCCCTTGTGAAAGGAACTGTATGTAGCCTCTTAAAAAGCCATTACAACCACAACTGAACCTGTGTGGCCAGAGCTTAAACTTGCATATTATGGAGGACATATAGGTGCAGGTGCTGGAGTTTAGGTGAGGATTCAGATCAGACAGAATTTAGTTTCAAACCAACTGGCAAAACAAATGAAAGACTCACGTGAGGCTCATTCTGCTTTCTGATTGGATAATTGTCTCGAGAACCAAAACACAATAAACGGACATCATGTAAAATGTTTGTAACTAGAAATAAATCAGCATTACAATTGTTACGAGTAAAAGCTATATTTGATTTAAGCATGTTTCTCGCATAACTAACTGTGCATAGCCTTTAACGAGGACATGTTGTACTTGTGTCTGTTATATACTTATAATCTGACACCATGGATCATTATGTTATAATTTGCACATTTTAAATCTCAATATTCATCTAAAACAATTTAATAAAAGAAACGAGTCAGCTGACTTCGTTGGTAGTAAACTGCGGCGCCCAGTGGGAGCTGACGCCACCGTAAACGTCATCACAAGTACAGCTCAAACATGCAAAAATAACTCCAAATACAACTTTGAGCGGGTAAATGAGAAAGGGAAACAATTATAATGCGGTTAAAAGCTCTGAAAAGATGATTTTGAAGAATAAGTCTGCTTTAAGTAGTTAGCATGAACAGTTCTTAATAAACCAGAGATGAGATGCGGTTATTATAAAGTTTTACCTGCATTTTCTTATAACTTATACCTCACTTCCAAACTTTTCCTTTTCCCAGTTTTGCTTCGGCAGTCAGCACAAAATCCCACACAGTAGAATAATGAAGCTGTTATATCAGAAGCTCCTCTGCATGTATGGAGACCTATCGCAGAGTGAGGGCTGGTGCAGACGGCATCGCAAGGCTAAAACTTTGTGATAATTGGGGCGGTGCAGCGCATTGTATTTCATAACATTCACTTTTAATAGGAGAGATCTAAAAGAAATTCAAGACAAGCTCCATGTTTGACAGTTGCATTCTGATTTGTTTTTTCTTCATTTACAAAACAAAATAGTCATTCATATATTTAATTATGATTACGATTTGTTCTTGATATTAACGACGCGCTATGTAACTTTCATGGTTGAGTATCCACCACTTGTCTCCATGGAGATGTTAAAAATTTGCATGAACATTTCCACAGTATCCAATTATTATTTATAAGGCAAGCTTGACAGCACCACCAGGCCAAGTTACAGGTCAGATCTGTGGAGAGACGACCCGACCTACAGTGAATTTGCATGTTTTTCAAGGAGTTCTTAGCAAAAAACACCTGTAATTGAATAGTTAAGCTTAATGCCATGCTGTGGAACATTCCAGGCAAAGTGATAATAGCTATATGGAGACAAGCAAGTGGTAGACATAGCCAAACGAAAATTTACATTGTACAACTTTACGAATTGTTTTTAAGTTTTGAATTTAGGCTTAACTTTGCATTGCAACACTGTAATTTCCTCATTATGGGATAAATAAAGGATACATTATCCGGAAAAAATTGTGATAAAACAACTCTAAAAAGGTGCGCAAGTTAACATTAAACTTATCTGTCTTCATGGAGGCAAGCAGGTGACACCACTGTGCCAAGCTACAGGTCAGATCTGTGGAGAGGCGAGCCTGCGTACAGTAAGAATGCATGTTTTTCAAAGTATTTGTTTTGCAATAAAATCCAACTCTAATCGAATAAATGCAAGATACCCCTAGATACGTTTAATGCCAGAACATCTCCGTGGTGACAAGAAAGTAACGGACCTCCCACCAGAAAAGTGACACAGTGCGCCTTTAAAGACACAGTACATTATGGCTCCATCAGAGGACACAGCACAGCACAGTATTCCTTAGGGCAGTAAATTGTCGAAGCCTTGTTGTGCCCGTGGGACTGTTGCCGTGGTAACCTCCTTGTGGGAGTGCGGTCTCTGGGGCAGACAAACGTACGTGCTCCTGCTCCTCACACCCACACGAGCTTTCATCTGCTCCAAATGTACTAAACAGCGGCATAAAAGCACAAGGGGATGACAAAGCAGGCCACATGTGGAAACTGTATGAAGATAGTACACAAAAATGACAGGTCCCATAGTTCAAATAACCTCTTTTGGTCATGTCACAATTTTCCAAATGGATGTGATGTTCCGGTTTAGTCCTGGTGTAGTCCTGGTTTAGTTTTAGTTCTGTTTTTCATGTATTAAGACAGCAAAAAACTGAAGTAGTTCATTTTAAACGGTTTGCAGTGGTCCAAAGTTATTCCTCACCATCATTCCTCAGAGCATCTTGATTATTCACCACAATGAGGAAGTGCTTTTCATAGACCAGAGAAGAGTTTTACCGTCATAGTAATGCTAACAACAACTAGCTAACATGCTAATACCAGATTCAGTGCACTTTCTGATTCTTGGACAATAAAATGCTTTGTATTAGTACACTGCAGATTTATACAATGTACTCTGTCTGTACTGGGGCAAGACAAGTTTTGCTCAAATACAAGAAGAAAAATAAATAAATAAAAATACCCTGCAAACAGGAAATCATAACATGGAGTGACATTGATGGACTCGCTATGGTACTGGAATCAAATTTAAAGTGAAAAATCCAGTATCGCACATTCTTAACACAAAGTACAAGCCCTGTTTCAATCTTTCCTTTGCCCTTCGTCTCTAGATGTGAAGAAGACCACCAGCGACACGTTTCTTATGATGAAGAAGACATTGTTTACCCCACACAGCGTCCTCCATCTCGTGTCCGCGCTTGGCGTTTTCTGACACCACTCGGGCTCCTTTGGGATCAGAAAACGCACCAAAAACTACTCGACCTCTTTGTGTCAGAGCGGCCTGTCTCTCCGGAGGGCCCTGACAGTGACAAACTGACAGCGCCTGAACGCACCACTTCACTTCTCCTACGCTCTCGAACGCATCGTATCGCCGGTCCCACAGTGGTGCTCCTCCAGTTTGAACGGTCTCACTACTTCAATTCTCGCTCGCAGCAGAGAGGGGAAAGGTTGGGCAGGAAGATAACTCAAATCCCAGCGGTGGTGAAGACACATTTGTTGATTTAAAGGACATGGCACAAGGCTGTTTATAGAAGATACAGTTGGACGTTTCGAGATGTATTCAAGCTCTTTGTTATTAATGTTTAGATAGAATTTAGAAGAACATGTAATGCGCCAATGATTTATGAGTTTTTGTTAATAATACAAAGCGGTTCACTATGTAACTTTTCGAGTAGGGTGTCTGCTTGTTTATATTGTTGCTTTGCCTAGAATGTTCCACAGTATGGCTTTAAACTTTTTCTTTTTAAACCAACTGGATTTCCGCATAGAAACTGGTAATCCAAATGAGAGATTCATGTGAGGCTCATTCTGCTTTCTGATTGGATAATCGTCATCGAGAACCAAAATACCAAATTCTACCATAAAAAACTTGGCATCATATCCAATGCTTTTGTAATTAAGAATAAATAAAAACACAAAATACAAATTGTTAGCAGTAAACGCAATATTTCATTTAGGAACATGATTAAGTCTTATTTTAAACATTTATAATCAAAATCATACATAATGTTCCTTTCCAAAGAATGTAATTAAACAGAAGCCTTTCTGGTTTTTACCTAAATTGCCAACAGAGGGCGTAACAACTGATTACGTAGTGAATAATACAAGAAGAAACAATAGAAGGTGGTCTACTCTGAGGCAAAGGCAACTTGAACTCTAGCGTCAGAATGTGTCTGGTGAACGTAGGCCTATTTATTTTTTACCACCAAATTACATTTTGTGCTTTGAAGAAGTAGAGCCTAAAATACATCTTTATGGAAAAATTCACAAATGAAACAACTCTGGGAAGAACTTCTATGGGGTATTGAGGCTTGTGGGCTGAGTCTTGGACAGGATCACACTGCTAACCATGAGCAGGGTACGAATAGTGCCTGGGAGAGATCACTAGATTACTGAAACATGCAGGGATGACATACAGAACCACTTCATACATGTTTTTGATGAGGTAACAACGTTATAACATGATAGAAAGCTCCAAAAAGTTGATTTTGCACAATAAACTCTCTTTAAAGATGAAAATCAAATGTATTTGTGTTGTTGTTGTGGGCTGTTTCTTTTTGTCAAACCCTTAACCCAAGACATACAAGCAACAGATTGAATTTCATGAGGTAAAAAGCATGTGGTGTTGAAAACCCCGGTGCAGTTAATAGCTTGTCTGTCACAGCGTTTCATCACCAGGAGATGTCTGTATGGGCCTCCTCTGAGA
Organism: Periophthalmodon schlosseri; assembly: GCA_000787095.1. Taxonomy (NCBI): domain Eukaryota; kingdom Metazoa; phylum Chordata; class Actinopteri; order Gobiiformes; family Gobiidae; genus Periophthalmodon; species Periophthalmodon schlosseri. The sequence continues at coordinate 2,042 of KN483706.1, read as the reverse complement.
CTGGAGCTCTGATAAATGAGAAAGCAGAACATGTGGACAGTACAAAGATGTCAACCCAGCCCACCTCTGCTGCTCTGCTCTGGGGATGAGAGAACACAAGGCACCAAAGAGACGTGTCATCTGCCAGCCTGCAAAATGGGCCAGAGCGATTCAGATCCCAGACAGATGTGTGAGGTGGGGGAACGTGGTAAGATATGGTAAAGACAATGTACCAAAAATAAATTGAAGCGTTTGGGGGTAATCGTAACTGGATTAAAGGGTCTCCACCTGATTTTAATTTGTTAAGATAAACGCTCTTTATTTTTACTTGAGTCACAGCATTTTTTTTTCTTCGGTGGCACAGTTGATAACGTTTTTATTCAGTAACACCAAATTCATAGAATTAATCTTGTATAGAAAATAAACACATTAAGATTATAATTGGCTGTGCTCACTGGCGGTGTTGTGGTTTAAGGAGCTGCACAGCTGTGGCAGACCTCGGCATTGCTCTTTCTTCCCACTTCACACTAAGGCTTTTTAAACAGAACGGTCAAAGAGCAAGAAAAAAATAAACAAATAAAAAATAAATAAATGAATAATTCTAATGGGCCCTAGAACAGATCCTTGTGGTACACCACTGTTGTATTGCTTTACAAACTTTGCTGCTCATTTTACCACATAAACCAGTTTGACAGGTTGTTTGGGCTTTTATTTTTGTAAATCAGTACTTTTAATGATTTTATAAAAATGTATTTATTTGCCAGAAATTTTACTCCTAGTCATAGTCCTGCACATCATTATAGGCAGCTAGACTTTGGACCTGCAAGTAAAACCAAAAACAGATGGAACCTTCTGACTCAGTGACTATCTTTGCATGCACACCAAAAATCTCATCATTATCTGATTTCTGGAGTTATCAGATTATTGAAATGTTGTAAAAACTTGTACAGTTAAAGAAATCAGATTAATCAGATGTAACTGTTTATATAAGAAAAATTATGCAAAAGGTAAAAATAATGTGGTAAAGACAAACATAAAAGAGGAAATGTTAAATATAGAAAGTTATTTTAAAATCCACTATACTCTTCCAAGTGCAACACCTGCTCTAAAAATTGTGCATGTAAACACACACCAAAAAATCAGATCTAATTATTCTTATTATTTTAACTGTTTTTTTGTTTTTTTTTTTATTATAGTTTTTTACTAGTGATATAAATGTAGCTCTGACTTTAGCGAGCCATGGGGCTTTCACAGCTCAGAGTCTTTTCTGTACTACAACACATGCTGCCTGGGAAGCACAAACTGACCAAATGTAGTGTGAGATGGAGCCGTGGAAGTGTCCGAATCTGGTTGACCTTTGACCCCACCACTCAGAGAAGTAACTGCTGTAATTTGGTAGCGCAGATGAAAGTTCACAGGAATGCTCACGGCTCACAATAAAAATGGGACGTTTCAGAAATCGCAGGTCTTCGCAGGTGAGAATGTTGGAGTCCTCGTACTCAGTGCAGCGTGATGGGGGTAATAGGTCTATTACAAAGCTATCTCACACTGAAGTACACAGAGAGGGTACTACGGGTAACAATAGGCTGGGTTCACGTGACATCGCAACATTCTAGAATCTCTATAGTTTAAAATTGAACTGGTGTTAAAGGCTCCGTACCTGATTTTTATTGTCTTGAATAACTTTAAAACGTTTAAAATGGTTCTTTTCACATTTTCCTCACTTACCTTAGGCATTCAGAGCATCCAAATTATTCACCACAATGGGTTTATAAGCACTTTTCACAAGTCTCAGGGACCAGTGCGGAGTTTTGCCATGATGGTAAAGCTAACAGCTAGCATGATAATGTGCACTTCCTGATTGTTGGACAATAAATGCTTTCTAATCAGAGGCAGACAGCCCGACTTATTTTGACCTCAAGAAAAAAAATCTGGTACAGGATCTTGATTGCAGATTTGTTGACCTGGTTTATGGCTAATATCTCTAATTACTGGGCCTATTAACATGAAACAAAAATTGTCACAAAGTTCAATATCTTCTTTGCCAGGATAAATAAACAAAA
>JACM01020861.1:0-30850 GCA_000787095.1 Periophthalmodon schlosseri | reverse complement strand
GATGCCGCTTGTGGCTTTAATTTGTTTTGTTTTTTTTTTAATCGCAAAAAACATCATTATTAAAATTAAATAGTTATCGAATATCGTATCCTTTCCTGATGTCCTGTTTACCACTGGGATATGCACTGGCAAAGGTGTTTATTTACACAGTGCTGTTACATATACATAGACAATAATAAAATAAATAATAAAAGCAAAATCATACATCAATTTAAAAACTACCCTTGATTGCAGTCAGCGCGTTCCCACCTACCTCTGTGAGTCAACACAAAACTGCAATCCAAAGATGTATAGAATAAATTACCATCCAAAAGCCTGTTAATTGTGCAGAATGATCGCATGAGGCCTATATCAATTTGTATTGTGATGTAAATGATGTATTATAATGTGTTTGACAAGCTTTCATTGGTGATTTTGACTGTTTGATTTGCTTGGTGTCAGATGTCTTTTTATTGCACTCCACTTGAAAATCCCTGCTTGTCTAAATAACACGGCCTTTCCTTATTACTGCACTGTTAGGCTGAGAGCTGCCTCATAATCCTCAGAGCTATTCAACAGATGGCTCCAAATTGTGTTATAGCAATAAAGACAAAGGTGTGTGCGTTTTTTTTAACTACTAATTTTCCAAGATGTTAAAGTCATTTACAGTTAATCTACAGTGACACATGCGCACATAATCATATCAGTATTGTGTTATGAAGAATGGCATTGATGAGAAGAGAGTCCCAGTAGGTATAAGAATTACAGTGCAGGTATAGTTTGCACAACCTTAAATCCTATATATTCAACTATCATAGAAGGGCAAAAAATAGCGACTTCTAGAAGGACCTGTATGGCTGAAAAGAATGTAGGTAAAAATACTGTAAATCTTTAAACAACATGACCTACATTTGTTCCTAACACAACTACGACTACGACTGTGTTATAATGGGATAGTTCACTTTTGTTTAAAAAGAGATTTAAGACGCGTTCACACTTATTCCCTGATGTTGACTTGGTTTGGTCCTGTTCTTGTCCTGGTCTAGTCCTGGTTTAGTTCTGGTTTAGTTCTGGTTTAATCCAAATTTTGATGTGGCGTTAATGCCTGATTCACCATGATCAGTTTCTAAGCGCTTTTTGCACCTCTCAAAAGCCAGTTTTGCCATCACAGCAATTCTAAAATCAACTAGCATGCTGACAGTGCACCAGCCTTACTTCCTGATGTACGGATGATAAATATCTTTATAATTACATACAGACAGCACACAGCAGTCTCATTTAGGCCCCACAAGCTGCTTTTACAATACGTCTGTACCAGCCCCGGTACAGTCCCTTTATGGGTTCTAAGTAGTTGTAATAGCAACATAATAAACTATGCTGTGCTAATAACAACAGTAACCACACAATTACAGCATAGTACCCACGCCATCAATTTCAAAGTTTTAATATCCGGGTGTCCATTTGGCTGGACTGTATCAAGGACATGCCCCAGCTTTGATTTGCAAATGATCTTTGTGATAAATTCCCTGATCTAGAGCCATCAGCAACAAAAGGGCACCACAAAAGGTAGATTAACCTTGTAAGGCAATCTGGACCTGCATGTTTATAGTATAGAGCCGCTCATCAAATTAGGTTTTATTTCCACTATTACGGCTAACTACGCGGGCGGTTATAAATTGTGTGTCACTCTGAAATAATTATCTGCGTGTGCATGTTTCGCCGCAGTAAAAACCCAGTGCAGTTTATCAATAAAGTAGCAAGATGCAATCCTTTATACCTAAGCTAATTGAGATAATACATGTGTGTCCCCTGTCGCTATCCACGCAGTTGGATAGTGTAGGTAACATTGGGTTAATACTCACGGCTCATCTGATCACAGCTTATGTACAATGTTAGTCAATGCATTACTCAGAGCTTCCCAGTGGACATTCACACAGGCAATGCACTGTTTAATATTTATGGTGCCGCATTACTTATCATTATAAATATTTATTGTGATTTACTCTTTTGTCTGGGTCCTTTCTGTCTTGGTACCCAGGAGAAGCAGCTCGTATCATCGCCATCGCTCTGGTCGACTCTCATGGGTCCCACTGAATTTGCGGTCTGTTTATTTCTTATTTATTTTATGTCCTTGGATATTGTTTTTCGCACTCTGTTTCTCCGTTTTACCATTAGATTGCTAATGGTTTCCGACTGTTCACGTGGATTTGCTCCTTATTTTTGTGTGTGCCTCAATGCCTGCACTTACCATACGCCGTGGATCTCTTTGGATAAGTGTACAATAAAATAAAGATCTGCCAGGCTACCATTGTATTATTTAAACTATCTTGATGTACAGGATTTGTATCAGGGTCTCTATCATAGAGTGTATATATATAAATGGACCTAGCTAACCTGCTAGTTTCCGCATTCCAAATAGGAAGTGATCATATGCGCACTTCCGACTCCATTGGCTCCAATTCACTTTACATTGGAAAATTGTTGCCCCTCTCTCTGTGACTGCTGCAGTCAGCCTCGTCATTTTGGTATTAAATGTTTGTATTAACCCGCTCTACATGATTCTAGTATTTTATTTCACTATTGTGTCCGTAAATCAAGACGTGGACATTAATAACAGACAAATCAGGTGGCTTCTTTCCCCGAGGTCGCTCCCGCTAGCGTTAGCAGCAGGTTTGACTGATTGCTTGGCGCCTGCTCTGTGCTAAACCAGTGGTGTGGGTGGGAAGGGGCGTTACTGTCATCAGCCGCACTCTGGATTGGCTGTTTGGTTGCTATGATGCTTGTGGTCGGAATTCCAGATATGGAACTCTGCTCCAAATTTGCTCCTATAACTGCTAGCCTCAACAAGCTTCATTTGACTGGAGCCAAAAGCTATGGATGGGGTCACACTCTCTTAGTCCACTTCTTTATACAGTCTATGGTCTTTGTGTGTTAACACTTAAACACACACCGCATTAAAATTGGGACTAAACACAGAACTAAACCTGGACTAGATCAGAACAAAACCAGGACTCTAAAAAGACCAAAACAAATGTAAATCACTAATAAAAATATTTGGTGAATGATACAAAACGAACATCTATGGCATAACAATCCAAGTAACAACTGACTGATCTACTTGTGCTAGTCCCAAACTGTTGCCAAACTGTTATTCCATATTCCACATAAAAAGATCAGTATACATAATGAATAACTTTTGGTTGGGGCTTTGATTTAGGAAATAAAATAGCAACATTTAATCATAATCAAGAAAAAAGTCTGGTCTCACAGATGGCATGTACTCAGTCCAATTGTAACATTGCACACTGTAAAATGTGCATTTTGTTGAGGACTGTACCCATACCCACCCTCACAAAAACCTCTAGAATAGTGGTACCAACATTGTCTTTCTCCAGTACCCTCTATGTTTTGTCTCTCACTTCTTTTTTATGTTTATTAAGGACATTGCAATCACAGTGTTTTAGCACAAATCCAAAAACATTCTTAAGGATGAAAAAATACTACAAATAAAAAAAAATCAAATACATTTCACCTCTTTTTAAATTCTGAAACCATTCCAACGACCCCCTGCTAAGTGCTCGTACTCCTGATTGGGAGACACTTCTCTAGTATACAAATCTCCAGTCTAGACAGTGGACACATATCTTTCTAGTAGCGCCCCTTTCACTCCAACAGCAGCCCTTAGGATTCTGCCGCGGGTCGCTCAGTTCGGCAAAGGGCCAACAACAGACAGACTTATGGGGAATTAGACCGCCCCACAATCTCCATTTCATGAGCATCCAGTCCATAAACACTATTGATTTTCACACTGTGCTTTTGCCCCTTATATCCACTGAACTGTGTGTGGTCGGCCGCAGCCAACGCCGGTAATGAATAATAATGCAAAAAGGGGGTCAAAGCCATTTCCCCTCAATCAGGTTAAAGAACTGGTCTCCTCTCAGGCAGACAATGAGAGCTGAGGTACAGTCTACAGAGATTCAACTGAAACTATCTCTCAATCTAACGGACAGGCAGGGTAAAGCTGTTTTGTATTAGCAGAGCGGACAGGGTGGATGTTTTATACAGAACCAGATCGATATTAAGAACTAGATTTTATATTAGTCAAATCAAACTTCATTCATAAAGAGTTTTTCATACATGGAACGTAACCCAAAGTGCTTTACATAGGCAATTAAAACAATCGCTCAGTCTACTGTCTGCAGAAGCTTTACTTGTACTTATATTTACCCCCCAAAATTTAGGCGAATTTAAAAAGTTGAAACTGACTTTCCTCTGTGCATAGTTTGTTTCCGCTTATAGTTAGAGTAGATCGGATAGTGGAAGCCAAAACTTCAGAGTCTCAGCTTCACAAAGAGTCCAGCCATTCGTCTGTACTCCAAAGGGTTCAGAAACAGATTGAGTTTGAATTGTGGGTCATTTTAGTCAGGCGTTTTAGGGAAAATCACTCTTCATCATAAGGGGTAAGTTTACAAGTCACTGCTGCGCTATTTTTGTAATGGCAAGTCCATTGCACAAACCAAATTAATGCAAACTGTGAATAACAAAATGACATTTACGTATCACTTTTGGGCACTCAAACACCTTACATCAAAGAAACATCCACACATTCACACATACATTCAGTCACCAGTATCTGCAGTGTAAGTGCCAAAAAACATCCATTTTAATCAGTGGAATTCAAAATAGCCAAATGTCTAAACGTTATCTTTTGAGGTTCAAATGTTTAAATCAATCCACGATCACCTGTCATGGACTACTCATTCTAATGCACTGTGCCCTTAAGTACATTCTTTTAGACTATTTTAAACAACATTTGACTAAACTAAGCCAGAACCATGTTTGTGTGCACTCACCAGTATCCGGACCAGCGAGGTGCCCACAGGCGTGTTTTCAGGGAGGCTGATGTTGTACAAAGGGCTGCTGAAGATGGGCCTGTTATCATTCTCATTGATCAGATCGATGAAGACTCGAGCAAAACCCACGTGGTCCGACAACGACTCATTGGCAAACAACTGTGAAAGGGTTAAAATAATAAAAACATATGAATACAACTCAGCTCATTGATAGATTGCCAAAGAACTCAACTATCACACATATTGCTATTTTTAAATCTTTTGTGAACCTATGTAGTTTTTATTATGTTGCTCCATCTTGAGAGGAGCTAGCTACACTGAAACTAACACACCTGTTTACAGTTTCTGTTTGTTAACTAGGTCTCTTGACCTACAGAAACTGTAAACAGGTGTGTTAGTTTCAGTGTAGTTACCTCCTCCCTTCAGACAGATATAAGGCAGTGTCCCACCAGCAACCAGAGCAGAACTGAAGAAGTTGTTTGGATGAGCGGAGAAACGTCTTCACTCCAAAACTTGACAGAATTGAATTTTCTTTTGCTATTGCTGCCATTGCTCTAAATGGCAAAATTCCTAAATATTTACACCTGATATGTTGCTGACGTTTAACTGTAGGCTTTATACAATTGTTTTATGAAATATGCTATTCATATCTTTTCTTTACTTACAGTTGAATCATTTAGTGTGTTAATCCATCATAGTGGGCTTCATTAATTTTTTAAACAGATATGGTAAATAAAGGTCATTTATTGTAGTTTTCTTAATAATGCACTAAGTAATTTTTCTGGTAGTTGGTTTGTTACATTCTTATCTCCCTGGAAATGTTATTGCTTTGCCTGAAATGCTCCTCAGTATAGCATTTAACTTATGCGTCTGTGTACCTTTAAATACATTATAAAGACTACAGTTCTTAGTAAGGTCTTGGTTAATCCCCATTATACAGTCTCCACTAACTAAGGTAAAGCAGAGGTAAAGTGAGGAGACGAAACACCAATTTCCCTTTTCAAACACATCTAGGGCAGGAGCAAGTGATATTGCCCGAGTCCAGTTTAACCATCTGTCCAAACAAATAAAACAAGCTACAAGAACTAAACATAATGAGCTACTTTAAGTTCAGGACAGTCTGGCCCACAAATCAGTCCTGGCCAGAGGTTACTGTGTGTAGCACTAGGTCTGTGTTGGCTGTAATGGGCCAAAGCTATAGGAGAAAACACATACAAAAGCACTACAAGCTCAGTGTATTTTAGATTGGGTGAGATGCCAGCTGCAGTTCAACTCATGATGACCCTGCTTTATTATAAGGTTTAATAGCAATTAATTGATGTTGTTTTTTCATAAGTGATAATAGTGGGATCAGAAATTACTAAGTTTTATGCATTTTAATTAAACAAAAAAGATGATATTATACAGATTCATATTCATATGATTTGCTGAGGATAGTCACTCTGTATTTGAATCTATATTTGAGTTTGTCAATGTGTAGTTTTAATGTTTGCTTACTATTAAAGTTACCATCTGCAAGTTTATTTGATTTTTTTTTCACTAGTAGATGGCAGATGTGAACCTGTTCACCCCTCCCCTCACCTGGCCTTTGTTCAGGCTCACCTGTGCTCTTTAATCTTCTTCTGTCAGACCAAAGCTGGCACACTATCAGACTGCAGTAGCGTAGATAGCATCTATTGGTGATATGTGAGAATACAACAGGGGCGGGTTGGCCAATCTAATTTCAGATGGTAGCTTTAAGGCCAAACAAAATATGATGCACTATTGTTTCTTAGAGCATATGCATACAAACTGAAAGTCAAAGAGATGAGTAACTAAAATGTTTTGGTTTTCATTATTTTTCATTTCATTTTTACCTAGTCCTAATATAAAATGTACTTAAAATCATTCATATTAATACCACTTTGGTTTATATACACTGGATTGCAAACCTCAGTGTAGTTCTGAACCATTTTTCTTTGATAAGGCGCAAGATTCATCATAAAAGTCATACATAAGACACATAAATATATATAGTTATGTGTCTTACGTATATATAAAATATATAAAAACACAATAATTTCAATAAAAGACAACAGCTATGTGACCTAAGCTCATCATAGACAGACTTGTATGGTAAAAGTTTCACTCACAGAGAAGCTGAAGCTGCGGATGGTCTCGTAGTCCAGCGGTTTGGCCACCCTCATGCGGATGTCGGCACGGCCCTGCACCGCTGTGGGCGAGATGGTGAAGTACTCTGAATTGTTCCCTGTCAGAAACACCTGGAACATGCTGTTCACCCCCTGCACAAAGAGAGAAGACACACACTGCTTTAGGCAAAAAGGGAAGAGCTGATAAGAGGCTCTTTGTACAATTATCCTGTCAGATTTAGAGAAGATGCACAACCTAAGTTTTACAATTTTAATGAGATTTTCGGTTCATTCTATTTTAGTTAGCATTTTCTGTTTGTTTTTACCAATCTGTAGGTTTAAGAATGGTGGAAAATTAGCACTGTTACTATAGCAATTAAGAATAACAAAATATTATATCTTGGTGATCTTAATGGTGAAAAATCCTCAAAATGTTGTTGTTATAACAGGAAGCTAAAACCCATGAATACATTAATAACTACATCCAAGTAGGTTATGGTTTCGCTGGGATTGGTTTATTTAAAACAGTATAGGTATATTTTAGTTGATTTAGTTTTTTAATAAAAGTTTTTTTGTTTTTTTATATCATAGTGAGATATCTTACTATTGCAATATAGGGCCTCCAAAATGGCAAAACTATAAGCAATTAATTTTATTGATGGTAAAAAAAATACCTGAGCTTAGGGTAAAACTCCCAATATCTTGTGCTTTACACCATTTGAGCATAGTTTTTTTTAATTTTTTTTTAATGTGAAATACTGAAATCACTATGTAGCTTATATACTATAGCGGTGTTAAAATATGTATAATCTTAAGTCAGGAGATAATATTCAGGTTGACTTACAGTATTAGATATGAGGCTGGTGGTGCAGTTTAAAGCTTCATGAACTGTGCACTGTGTCCCATTCATTCCTTATCAATGTGTGTAAATGTGTTTCATATCGGACTATCTTCCTGCACCACTTCCTCTGCCTTCTCACTGTAGACTGTATGCACCTTAATAAAGCTGAGTGAAAAACCTCTTATCATATCATCAAATGTATGTGCTGTGATCTATGACCTTTACTGTATAAATAAATACAGTGAATACAATACATTCCCCATGCATTTTTAACATTACTAAGTGTAACAGGTGCATTATGGTTCAGTTTTCTCTGTGGTTCTTAAAGGTGCCCTATGTAACTTTTGTGATGGGGGTCAGCCACCTGCTTGTCTCCATGGAGATCATGCATTAACTCAATTACAGTTGTCTGTGTAATCCCTCAGTCGTCCAGGTATGATCCATCGTTACGTAGTTACTATGGATCGTACCTGGACGACTGAGGGATTTTTCAAGAACACAACTGAAGAAGCGGCTTGGATGAGCAGCAAAACGTCGTCACTCAAAAACGTTCTGTCCAGTTGACAAAACTGAATGAATTTTACACTCAAAATGTCGTAGTAGTGGAGGACAATCCACCAAATGTTTGTTGACATTTGTGGCTTCACTTATTATCTAACTTTAATAAAACTATATTAGTAATGTTATACATCTGTTTTGCAAGACAGAAGCCAATTAAACTTGTATTAGCTATAACGGGCAAGAATAACACAGCCAAATTATATTTACAATGCACATGTTTTGATGATAAGATTTTTTTTTTTTTGCATTTTATAAAGTACAATGTGCATTGGTTTTCCATTAAGCTCATAAATCTCTTTTCTCAATACTAAAAATTATCAAATGTCCAACAGTTATTTTAACCAAAACAAGAAGCCCCAGACTTATCCTATACACATTACAAATAAACAGTACAACTTCATTTATTACAAAGTGATCAATTTCTCTATGTTTATAGTCATGAAATGGTATATTGGAGTGTATTGGACTTGTCTGATTAGCCATAAGCCACTAAAGACAGAAGAACACATGCTTTGTTTTCAGTTTTGGAGACGAGCGATGATTTGATCTTCAGTGACAGCCGTGACTATCTCCACTATACAGATGTGAGCTCCCTGGGATTTTATTTACTCTAAAGAGTGAAAAAACATGTCACATTTGTCATCAGGACATTTGGGTGGGTCTGGACATCTGTAAAGCTCACTGCCATTGTCACTAATGCCAAATACTGCTGATAAAATTCCACACAATTGTATAAGGAAAAAGTGGGTGATTGGTGACTAGATTTAATAACTTTAAATTTTGGTATTAAAACATGACTATAAAATCCACCTCAACACAAAGGTTTTTATTGCAGTTCCATTTATGATTAATTTGCAGAGATGTAACTGATCGGTTTTCAAATGACCTAATTGAATACTTATTTCAAACTTGTTTTGAGTCCGTTCATGGATACTTCTTGGAGATATGCTGTAACCAGCGTATTCATATTTAATAATTAAAGCAACAACGTGTAACTTTATGGAGGTGGCATGTCACCTGTCACGTCACCTGTCATGTCATAAAGTTGGAATATTATAGCCAAAGGAGCAAGTGTTCCATGGAGACAAGCCGGAGGAGGCCCTCCTCCAGGCCAAATAAGAGTCAAGTGGAGATATGAAGATGTAAGTCTGCTCCCAGTAACAACGCATGTTTTTCAGTGGAATAAAAACATCCAAAATGGAGAAAAATCCTTGCGTTTTTGACTAAATAGTTAGTGGAGCATTAACTATTAAAAGCTGTATACAGTCTGTAATTATGTCTAAAAAGCTATTCTTTTTATTATATTGTGTTCATGGATAATATCAACACTGTTTTTTTGAAGATTCATAATTTTAATGTAGAGTTTATAATAAATAAATATATTCAATATAACCCACCCCTATTTAAAAGCAGTTGGTGGGTTTGGGCATTGACTTTTACAACAGCATTACAGTCTCAGTAAACCATTATCTCAGCTTAAGCCCAGAAAACCTGGTCTGTTGAAATCTTGAGCTTAGGGCTGGACTCTCACATGTGCAGGGGACAGGCGCAGAAGACGGACGCACCGGTCGATTGGCATTATGCTGCTGGCCCAAATAGCCCCTTGTTTTTGTTTTCATCTCTGGGAGAACCATTGCGGCTGATGACTCCTATTTAAAAGACCATCCAATATGCAGGGATGTCACCTCAAACTGCCCATAAACGTAATTGCACGTCCATTTGCCATTGCCTTTAGAAGCCCCCAATAAAAGCAGCCTGTCAGACGCAGCTGCCACAAAAGTTTAGTGACAAGTTCCTCCAGCGAAAAGTTTTATAGATGCCCGCGGTGCCCAAGCAAATATGAGAGAAGTGACAAGAGAGAGAGAGGTAACAACCACTTGTGTCATATTGTAAAAAATGAAACGTCTGCCTATAATCCCTTACACTTGGAGAGGCGAGATTACGGCACGGGTGAAGCAGAGTGTGAATGATTGTGTATATCAGCTCTGACATGCAGGTTTAAGGGATCAAAACAAGCAATACAACCGGGGCTAAACAAAAGAGGGCTCATATTTTATTTCTGAAAACAAATGTATTCCTCCGGCGACAGATAAAGTCGTATTAGGAGGGTGGGAAATGAAAGGGGCATTTGCTCAAGCTAAAAATGTAACTTCTTATTTTAGCAGCGTTTAGTTAAAATGTAATGGATAAACACAACTACCATTACGATATCTGCTACTGCAACACTACGACTGCTATGACTCTATACCTCTGCAAGTGGTTCTTACTACAACTACTTCTTTATAAAAGCCAATCCAAAGCACATCCAAACTACAACTACAACTACTACTACTACAACTATTAAAACTACTACAACTACGACTCCTACTTCTACAACAATTACTACTTACTACAACTGCTTTTTTAGCTAAGCCCATTACATCCCAGAGATAAGCAAGTCAAGTGTTGTTTGCGATTAAAGAAATACTACCACTACTGCTACTGTGACTATGACTATAATTACTACTACTACTAAAACCACTGCTTTATCCTAGCCTATAGTGTACATGTGAGAGAAAAAAGTTATTACTCCAGCAGTTTGTTATTTGCAATCACAACTATTACTGTGACTCCTACTGCAGACCCATTACAGGAATATCAGCCTTGAGGAATTAGTGGCTATGAGCTGGTTGCATTGTTTGAGTGCTACGGGTGAAAGTTGGACATTGTTTGCCATTTCCCAAAGGAGCTTACACAGCAGGTGAGGTGTCTTTCTTGATAGGTGAACCCACTCACACACACACACACACATGCATGCATTCTTTACCCTCCTCCCAAACTGAAAACATCAGCCCTCCACTGTCCTAAGTGCTCCCGCTTTCTCTTTCTTTTTTCTCTCTCTCTCTCCTACCCCATCTCTCGTTCTCTCTCTCTCTCTCTCTCTCTCTCTCATTCCTACCCCCTCCCCCTCTCTCTCTTTCTCTCCCTCTCCGTTTCTGCTCTCCTGTCTGTTTCGGACTTTCTGCTCCACCAATTACTCAGACTGGTACTTTTGCTCTGTAGACGAATCCTTCCCATTTTCTTGTGGGGGGACTCTGCTCTCCATCGCTGCATGCGCTACCTTTTCTCTCAGCACTTGACTCACGGTTATCTGTCAAATTCACCCGGGCCGCCGCTGTGCCTGAATCAATCCGACTTGACTAGCTTTCGGCTTATCTGCACACCGGGTGATTGATTTTCCTCGTTAGGTATAATTTGATGCTCTATCCCATCTCTTCCAGAGCAAATTAAATTGTAGTTGAGTCCATGTGTGAGTGTGCTATGTGTGGGAGAGGCATCGCGACAGTGGCAGACTCAAGTGTATGTTAGCTTTGCAGTGTGGTATCTCAATGGGAAGTAGCTGACAAGCTAACGCGCTATAAAAGGTAGCAGAGCTAACACATACATGCTAAAGTGGGGTTTTACACAGAGGCTGACACTCTCTGCAGGCTGTTGTCACCAAGTTGTATGCACACTTAGGGAATAAGGTGATTTTAATCCACACTCCACCAACAACCCTGCAATGTTAATATTGTAATGTGTGTAATAAGTGATGATTTTCTATAAGCTTGAAAAAAAATCTCGTTCAAATCTCTAGTTTATAGAAGAAGATATATTGTAGTGTGCCAGTGATAGCCCTAAAGCAGGATAATCTCCCAGAACATATAAGCTGCAGTAAAATAGCTAGTAAGTTACTTATTTCAATCTCTACAACTCAAATCTTGTCATACTACAAAAGAAAATATAAAAACCTTTCAAATGAAAAGAAAATGGCATTTAATCTCCCCAAAAGACATATTCTAAATATATACACAAAATTATGAGCTTCAATAAATAAGTAGCAAAAGAGTTACTTCTTCAACCCTCTAAAGCTCAAACCTTATCATACTACAAAATAATTAGAAAAGAAATCCCCTGAAACATTGTTCTGTCGCTGAACGTTAAGTCGACACAGTACAGCCTCCATATAGTAAAGTGAAGTAAGTAAATTGTGACAGGCCTAGTCGCTAATTATACAAATGTTATTCTTTCAAGATATATATATTTTTTATGGTGAAACTAGCATTATTTTTTGAAGCAAATGTCTCCACCAGAAATTCTTTACTTCCTACATACTGTAATTTATTTGAACATTTATATTTTCCATCCCACCTTTGTGTCAAAACTCACCTCATCTTTGTCTTCTGCCTGGATAAAGAGAGGCAGAGCGAATCCAACCTGTGCCAGCTCTGTGATGGTGACCCTATACTCCGAGCTGTTGAACATTGGGGCGTTGTCATTTTCGTCAATGAGCAGAACAGTGAAGTTAGTCCGCACTGACGCGTCTGACAGGGTACGGTCGTCCTTCCGCTCCGTGGCCTACAGGGGGGGCCACACAGACACACAAAAGACAAGAAATGCATTTGATTGCTCTGAAAAATGTCATTTCGCAGTGCAGCCAGTCGCCAGGTATTTAGAGCTGTTCATTTATTGGATCAAAAGGTGGATGAACTCAACGCAATCACAGAAATACGTTCAAATATGGGGCCAAGAAAAGGGCGCAGATACCTCTTTTCCACACCTCTACACAATGAGATTTAGAAGAAAGACACAATTACGTAGACTTTTCAGCTTCTGTCCATAGATAGAAGAAGTGACAGAAAATAGTTGAGAAGATAGGAGTGGGTGTACTCTTTATTGATAGAGGGCTGTCACTTGCTATATTGAATAATAGGCTGAAACGACGCACTGAATTCTGGGTAATAATCAAAACGAGTTAGCTGTTCTTGTCCCGTCATTGCTGAATCATTTGACCTCCACCTTCACACGCGGCGCCGCTATCTAAGCCACTTGAAGTTGAGAAATTAGTTGTATTACTATGGCAAACCACAATCAATAGCGTAGCAGCACCTATAAGCACAAGCTGGAGAGAGACGAGACAAAACACACAAGAAAATCTATATCTTATAAATACATTTTGGGTGCCATTTTTTCGTTTTTCAGCACTTGCACTTATTTAGCTTTTCTGCTTTGCAATTATCGATTTCAATTAAAAATGAAGTCAGAATATGTTATCAGTTTGCAGTAAACACAATCGGACTTTGAAAACATGGGCGTGTTTTGCAAATCCCTACCTTCAAAAAGTAGGCAAATGAGTAGAAAGTAAATGCAAACAGAATGCAAAGGTTCAAAACATTAAAACAGTAATAAAACTGTATGGCTTTGCGATACAAATATAGTGGGGATTAAAACTGCAGCATTGCATTTAAGTATTAATTTAGCAAACAGATAGCACTGGCAACAAATGAAGAGAAAAA
Source organism: Periophthalmodon schlosseri (assembly GCA_000787095.1). Lineage (NCBI taxonomy): Eukaryota > Metazoa > Chordata > Actinopteri > Gobiiformes > Gobiidae > Periophthalmodon > Periophthalmodon schlosseri. Next base: position 17,172 of record JACM01020861.1, on the reverse strand, counting down.
TAATCAGTTGTTTTTTAATTCAAAATAAAACATGCTAATGGGCAAAACATGAATGTATGAGGATAAAAGAGCAGATCAAAACCTCATTAGATTATATTAAAATTAGATAGTATCAGTAACGCATGTCATTTTTGGTAAATGGTCACATTTTTTTATAGCGCTTTTCCACCTTCAAGGGACTCAAAGAGCTTTACGTCAAGTAACTGCTCACCCATTCACACACACATTTGTACACCACTATACGCAGACACTGGGAGTGAGGTGGGTTAAGTGTCTTGCCCAAGGACACAACGACAGTATTCATTTGTGGGAGCTGGAATCGCACCATCAACCTGTGGGCCTGTGGATCTGACCGGTCAACCAATGATGTTTCTGTCGAAAGCGGCATTCGAACCGCCCAGTGGACGAACACCAACTGAGCTAGATGTCTGTGTAATCCCTCTGTCGTCTGATCCATAGTAAAAAGCCAAAGTTGAATCTGTCTGGAGTCTGGAATCTGGAGTGAGTGTTTCACTCCTACAACTTCTTGTCCAGTTGACAGATTCAACTTTGGCTTTTACTACCAACTGAGCTACTGTCATCCCAATTTCAATTTTCTCTTAAAGTAAAAAGAGTGCTACGAAGTCCCAAAATAAAAAAATACATTTAATATGTTTCACTGCTATCTGACCTGAGACAATGGAGCTCAATGATTCCAAGCTGATCTGGTCAGGTAGTATATTTCGCATTAATTTTTCCCATAGACTTTTCATAAAATAAAAATATTCACAGTTTAAAGGCACAATGGAGGCTAACCAGCTATGTGGTAACTAATGTCCATAATGTGGTAATTTTAAGTCTAAAAAAGACACTTAAAAGTAAAAATTCAGCTAAATGTTTAAATAACATTAATACGTTTCAGAATTAAATTTTAAAGTCATAGGTCTTTTTGGAAAGTCTGTGGGGAAAACAAATGGGAAATTTACTTCCAAAACCAAGGGGTGGGCGGTCATTTTTGAACTCTAATAAATAATTGTAGTTATAGTCTCAAATTGGAAACTTTTCTGGAATTGTGTTTGAAAATTAAAAAATAGTAAAAGAAAAAATCTAATCTGTCAACTGGACAAAAAGTTGTAGGAGTGTCCAAATCCATTTGAATTTTTATTTTACTATGGATCATACTGGGACGACTGAGGGATTACACAGACAAAATTAAAAAACAAAAATATATGATTTAGGGGCAAGTGCAGGCCTATGTACTTCATACTTGATGTAGCATCAAAATCCACAGTGTACCCCACTGGCCTTACACTGAAAAACTGACTTTTTGATCACAAATCTTTCCACTTTGAGTAGCTCTTAGAAATCCATTTCACGCACCCTCTCACACCCTGCGGGGACCACCGGGTGTACAATAGTTTGGAGAAAAAAAAACAGAAACGATGAACAGAAATACAGTGGCTGAGTGGACAGAGGTTTTGTGATGAGGATGAGAAACCAGGACTGACATGCTAAAGAGCAGTGGGACAGATCCGGCCCAGAGGCTGATGCACTACCCAGAGCAGAGGAACAGTAAATCCTCCTTTTATCTGTAGCCTCCTTCAGGACTCTGACAGATATGATGGTCCCCATGCCATGACAGGGACTCACAAACAGAAAAGCTCTCTCAAAATAGGCTTTAATAGTGAAGATCAGGGTTGTTCTACAGGTTTTCAATGTGTCATGTACCTCTGCCATAAAGACTGCTTCAACTGTCAAGCAGAGTGGTGCTGAGAGGAAAGATAAGCCTGGTTCTGGTATGAAATAATGGTTAAAGGTGCATTTTTTTACTTTTCTAGGGGAGGGTCTGCCACCTATAGTTGTATCCATGGAGATGCTATTGTTTTACCTAAAATGTCCAACAGTATGGCATTATACTTCTCTGTCTACATGGAGACAAGGATCTGACGCCACCAGTTGCATCCATTCACAAGCAGCTGACGCCACCAGGCCAAGTAACAGACAAATGCATGTTTTCAGGTTGTTTTTTTTTTAAACCTGTACTTGAATAAATGCAAGATGTGTAAGTTTAATGCCATAGTGTGGAACATTCCAGGTAAAACAATAACATAGCTATGAGTTCTCTGTTTAGAATGAAGGCATGTCACGATTATTTGGTTAATTGATAATAGTGATTATTCAGGTCACAATATCATCACAAGAAGAAAATAAAATATAGTAACCGATGCAGTTTTAGATGCAAAAATATGTTTGGTTTTTTTTCAATCTGTACACCGAAAATGTCAAACAAAATTTAAAGTCCTGAATGTATCTGAATGTTTATGTTGCACTGACTTTACTTTGTTATTCAGAACGTTCATAAAGTTGGTCATATACTAGAGGAATGGTGATCTATTAGACATTGAGAATGAAAGAAGCTAATTAATGAAGTATTGTGACATCCCTATTAGACTGCATTGCCAAACCCACACTGAATCTCTATAGCATCTTCTGTTTTGAGTACTGCAGTAGACAGCAGCCTATCCTCACCTCCACAGTGAGAGTGAATCCGGCTGAATACAGCGGGTTTTCTCTGTCCAGCTGTCCATTCACTGTCAGGTCCCCACTGAGGAAGTCCAGGGCAAAAACATGGTTGGTGTTCCCTGCATGGAAGAGAGAGCGAGAGACAGAGAGAAGGCACAACCGTCAGAGGGACAGGCAAAAATGGCATTGTGGATAATTCAACATATACGCCGAGGGATGCGAAGTGGAGAAATGCAAGAGTCTGGTATGAGAGAAGCATGGTGTCTGGATTTCATGTAATATTGATATAGTTTTCGCTGCTCACCTGCCTAGAGCTCACCCACCACCTCCGACCCCTTCACAGTTCTTTGTTTTATCTGCCACAGCCGAGCCCCCCTTCCAGAGAGTGGCTTTCTGTCAACTCAACACTATTCACTGTTTTTGCTGTATATGCAAGGTTAGTGTTGGTTCAAACAAATCAAGCACTGTCACTAAACTTTATCTTTTTTGATTTAAATATTTAGTCTTTTTAAACACATTTTAACAAAACAAGAATAAATAACACCACGACTCGGGCTGAAAGTTTTTCCATCATCATCATCATCATCAACAACATCATCATTATTATTTTTTTTTACAGTGTGGAGTGAAAAGTACAACCTTAACAGTACAAATTAAAAACTAAAACAAACAGTGATGAGAGGGAAGATAACCCTGGTTCTGGTATGAATAATGGTTTAAGGTGCACTTAATGTAACTTTTTTTTTTGTGAAGAGTCTGCCACCTATAGTTGTATCCATGGAGATGCTATTGTTTTACCAAGAATGTCCAATAGTATGGTATTAAACTTCTCTATCTACAAGGAGCTGACGCCACCTATAGTTGTATCCATGGAGATGCTATCGTCCCACAGTATGGCACTGGAATATGGAATGTGCAGGGTTAGTGTTGGTTCAAACAAATTAAGTCACTAAACTTTATCTTTTATCTTTTCTAATGTATATACTTAGTCTTATATAAGTCTTTTTAAACACATTTTAACAAAACAAGAACAAATAACACCATGACTAGGGCTGAATGTTTTTCCATCAACATCATCACCACCACCACCACCACCACCACCACCACCACCATCATCATCATCACCACCACCATCATCATCATCACCATCACCACCACCACCATCACCATCACCATCATTATTATTATTATTATTATTATTAATCTTAATAGTACACATTGAAAACTAAAACTTAAACAGTTGTAGAACAGGAAGGGCATCTGATGTAAAAACAGGTAACAGATGATTTAATGTGTCACAGAAATAAAACGTTCAAGGATGTTGATATTTTCATCACTTATTAATGGGTTAGTGGAGCACAGCTACTTAGAAAGTAAAGGGGGGGACATCCTTGATAACGGTCAATTAATTGCATGGCTAATGATGAGAGGCCAGACCGATCAATTCCACATCTATTCCGAGTCACCCTCCAGGATACATGTCTACGGCTGGTTGGGATCTGAATGTTTGGGCGTGTTGATTTTAAATTAAGACCCAATGACCCGGAAAAAAAGGTTTCCATTTTATTTATAGTGGTGTTTTGTTTTTGTTTAGTGTGAAAGGTTGATGTAGGATTGTGTATCTATTTTTATTAGTCTTCTGATCATAATTATTGTGTAATTTAGGCAAGTTTTAGCCTGTTAACAATGTGCTTGTTAGCTAACATTTATGGAATTACCTCTGCGTATGTCACATCTGCTGTCTGTGTCCAACCAGGAAGTAAAAACATTAACTTCACCCAAATAAAAAGAACAGAAAAACTACGTACTTTTCGCAGTTACGGAATGATACTTGCATGTAATAGGATTTGTGAACCTACTTTCAATACACATCATATTATACAGTAAATATCCCTAGTACACTTGACTTGACTGGTTTATTAAATTAAAACCTGAATATTACTGTCTTTATCATAAATAGCTTTTTAATAACACCTGGGTTGACTCACTGCACTCTTTACATGCACTGGTGAATCCCATTAACTTTACTACAGTCAATGATCTCATTCAAAGACGTGCATTTCAAATTATACCACTGCACCGCGCTCATTAGCAGGTTCAAAAGCCGTGTGTTCCATATTCACTTCAATTACACAGGTTAAAATATTAGACCAAGAGACGCTTAAGTCCTCTGCTCGTAATATTTAATCCTACTATTGTGTTTGGATATTCCCCCCCTCTGGTAATGCGTTACGGTATTCCCGGTTTTATTTTTTTTATTTTTTTCGGATGGAGCTGCTGGCTGCTAAATGAAGCTTGCATAAAAGACAACAATAAATTACAGTGTGGAGAAAAAGAGGAAGTCCCCTTTTAAATACATGGTGTTTATCTTAAGAAAAAGCAAGATTATTAGAGACAGTTTATTCAAATGTACAACACCACTGGGAGCAAACCTGACACAAAACTTGTATTCAAAATGTGCATTTCCACAACATAACTTAATAGCACATTTGTCATTTGTTGGGAATATATTGACATTTTTCAGCATATCTGTGGTTCATTTTGCTATAGATTCTCATTTTGTACAGTACTTGAACCTGAATTCAGACATTACCGGCCATTTTTGCAACATTATAACCTGATATTGTTATTTGTAAGAATCCAGAAATGGCACTCACCCCAAGTAGGATATGACAATCTATCTTACATTAGCAGAAATAGTATAGCTTAATTTCCTCCTACCACATTAAACCATACACCACACCATATCCTCACTGGATGCTTTATTATTGACATAGGGCTTATTACCCCCGAGTGCCACAAACTGGCGAAGGAGCTATTAGTATTGTAAAGCTGTGAGCAAGAAGTGCCTGTCGTGCCCGACATGCCCGTCAGTGACCAGGGATCCTCATCATGATGTAGGAATGCATGAGTGCTTTTCGAAAATGTATATTATTAAATTAAAAAATCGCATCGCATATAAGGCATTGTCCACCAGCAATCAGAACAGAACTGAAGAAGCCGCTTGGATGAGCAGCGAAACGTCTTCACTCAAATAATTTTTTGTCCAGTTGACAGAATTGAATTCTTCTTTTACTATGTATCATACCTGGACGACTGAGGGATTACACAGACATGTTCACATCAGAATAGTATTATTATTATTATTTTCCTCAGGACCAACCCCTGCATTTTTTTACCCAGTGAACAATTGCAAACATTAATTTTTCATGAAAATGTGTCCAAAATTAAAACTTGCCCTTCTCTAATTTCTGGCATTTCCAACTTTGAAAAAAAAAGTGGAGCGTCAGCAACCCTACAAAAAAAAAAAAAAAAATTAATATGGGGAGAAAAAATGTAGTTTTAAAAAAAATTCTGAAATTTTGCACAAAATTAAGTTAAAAGTCAATGACATCCATGCCATATTTTTTACCGCGTAACCATAGCGATGACTAAACTCTCCATGTTGTGAAAATGATATAGAGGAGTGGGACATCAAAAGTTTTGTCTCAGGGTCAAATTAGCTCCCATTTGCACATACAAAGACACATCTTCCTCAAATTTGAATCAATTGTTAAACTCCATGTCCTGAACCTCTTCAATGCAAAAGAATGGAATTGGGCATGTTAGCGCTCCCTACAGAGAGGAACTAACTTTCATATGGGCAGAAAAAAATTTGCAAAATTTAGTTCTGACATCTCGATCAAAAAAGTCCATGACACCCATGCCTTTCTTCGCATGGTTTTCCGTACTGATGACAAAAACTCCATATGTTATTCCAATGGTAAAATCAATAAATCTTATAAATTGTCAAGTTTTTAACCTGAGACTTTTACAAACTCCTAGGTGTCGAAATTAGTTCAGATTTGGTGAAAATGATCTAAAGGAGTGGGGCGTCAACAGTTATTAAAATTTTTTGCACACGATTTACAGTCTTTGTGCGGCGCCATACACTCACACAAGTTTGATGTGTGATTGTGTGAAACTTACAATAGGCCATCACATAAAAAAACAAAACTCTAGATGTTTTAAAGTAAATTTGGTCCTATGCAAAGATAAAATGTTTTCACTGTAAAAAGTACTATAACTTCCCCTTTATTTACAATGTCCAGGGGAATGCTATGGTCGCTTTCAGTGAATATGATCAGATAAGTTTCTTCATCCATAAGTCTGAATACCTGCAGCTATTCATTGTGATTCTTTGTGACTATAGCATGTTTTGTGAGACCTGCCCAGGCCCTGCACAATCTCCAGACAGGAACAGTTCATACATGCGACATTATCACAACCATTTACTCTGTTCCTGCCAAACAAAATAGCTACACGACTGAATGAGGCCAGTCCCATTCAAGTTGAGCTCAAAACACTTACTTCTTCCCACACAAAACTATGGGTGTATCCACACCAGAAAAGTGCTAAAGTCCACTTTTTTTTCCATTTGGTTTGGATCATATGCTCACTGCATATGAGCAGGGCAAATCAGAGGCCAATGCAGCCTTCAGTAGGCTATGATAAATGTGAATAAAAGAAAAGGAAAATTATAAAGTAGCCGCCTATTATGCCAAAATGCAGTTAATGGCATGCAGTTTGTCAGTGCGTGAGCGTTGAAGTATGCTACGTGGGTTCAAACCAGCTGTGCCCAAACCAAAGGTAGTAGGCTATTAGCTGAGATTCAGACCAAACACAGCAGCTTGTGGTGGGGCAGCAGGTGTCTGTGCCAGTGGAAAATCACATGTCTGTTTTGGATCGAGACAGTTTGTATTCAGACCATAAGCGAAATGCACCAGAGTCCATTTGGAAGCGAATCGAGCCCCGCCTCTTCAGGTGGGTCTCAGTCGCTTGTTTGGTCCGGATCAGAGTTCGCTTGTCTTTATTTACACCTTAAATAAAATCTGGACTTTAAGGGAAACCAAACTCTAGTCCGTTTTAATTGGACTAAAGCCCGTAGGTGTGAATATGCCTAAATATATGACTAAAGAGAAACTGTAACCAATAAGAAAGAATAGAAAAATTGTACAGCTTCTAATTTGTACAGCATGTGTAGATTTCATGTCATTATAGAAAGTATAAAAGCAGAGGCTAGTACTTTTTTTTTTTTTTAAATCCACAATTGTCGAATCTGGTCCTGTTGCAATTAAATTTATTTTTTTAACTTTGTATTTAACTGTAAAATTCTTATTGCTCTGTCCTATCCAGAGCATAATATAATAAAATAACATAAAAACAAACAGAACAAAAAAATGACTGAAGTTATGAAATCATGAGATATTCAATGTCTATTTTAGTATCATCTTAAGAACCTTTGTGATATTGACAGGACATTATGAACACAACATCTTCAAAATAAAATATTTTACTGAATCTTTACAGAGAACAGAACTAGATAAAGACTCAGGGTTTACAGTAGTTATTTTCTAGTACACCTCTAACATGTGGTGATCAAAGTCTTTTCAGTGACCCTTGATACATAACAGCACCTTCATAAAACAGCAGACAGACACCACCGAGGAGAGAAATCTATGACAGCCTCAGTCTCTTCCTCATGCTTCAACCGTTTCAGCGCAGGGGGCGGGACCTGTCTCCTCCTCCTGCAAACTACACTCATGTCTGCAAAAGTGAAACTAACACAGTCACTCTGACGAAGACATGGCACAGAGAGCTCTAAATGAGGAAACCATAACTTGTTCCATCTGTTTGGAACTGCTGAAGGATCCAGTGACTCTCCCCTGTGGACACAGCTACTGCAGGGACTGTATCCAAACCAGCTGGGACCAAGAGCAGAGGTACAGCTGTCCTCAATGCAGAGAAAGCTTTGTCCCCAGGCCCATCCTGGTCAAGAATACAGTGTTAGCTAATATAGTGGAAGAGCTGAGAGAGGCAGGGCTCACAGTGCCCCCTGCTGACAAGTGCTACGCCGGTCCTGGAGATGTGAGCTGTGATGTATGCACTGGGAGGAGGCTGAAGGCTGTCAGCTCCTGTTTGGAGTGTCTGGTCTCTTACTGTGAGACTCACCTACAGCCTCATCGTGATGTGGCAGTATTACAGAAACACCAGCTGATGGTGCCGTCTGACAAACTCCAGGAAAACCTCTGCTCTGGACACATTGCGGTGAAGAAGATGTTCTGCCGCGCAGATCAGCAGATCATCTGTTACTTCTGCTCTGTGGACCAACATAAGGGCCATGACATAGTGTCCTCTGCAGCAGAGAGGGCCCAGAGGCAGACAGAGCTGCAGGCCAACAAGCCCCTGCTGCTCCAGAGTCTCCAGCACAAAGAGACAGACCTGAAGAAGCTCCAACAGGACGCCCAGGACATCAGCCACTCTGCCCAGAGAGCACTGCAGCAATGTGGGGACATTTTCACTCAGATGGTCCTTCTCCTGGAGGAGAGACGCTCTAAAGTGGAGCAGCAGATTAAGTCTGAGCACAAGACCAAACTGAGTCAAGTCCAAGAGCTCCAAGACCAACTGCAGCGGGAAATCGGTGAACTGAAGAGGACCATCTCTGAGCTAGACACACAGTCCCTCACTCCAGATCATAACCAGTTTATACTGCACTGTCCCTCACTGACCACACCCACAAAGGGGACAGAGTCCAGGGTCCAGACCGGACTAAGGGGGGACTTTGAGGACATGACCAGAGTTGTGTCAGCGCTCAGGGACAAACTGCAGCTCACTCTGAAAGAGTTTAAACTACTTGAACCTCAGCCATGCACCAGAGAGGACTTCATCAAATACGCACGAGACATTACACTGAACCCACACACAGGATTCAAAAATCTGTCTCTCTCTGATGGAAACAGAAGAGTCACAGCTATGGATAAAGATCTGAGTTATCCTGGCCACCCAGAGAGGTTTGTTGGGTGGTGTCAGGTCATGAGCAGAGGGAGTCTGACAGGCCGCTGTTACTGGGAGGTGGAGTGGAGTGGAATGTTTGGTGTTCGTATAGCAGTGTCCTACAGGGACATTAAGAGACAAGGGACCTTCATTGAATGTGTATTTGGGTACAATGATAAATCCTGGGCCGTACACTGCGAGGAAAGCAGATATTCATTTTGGTTCAATAATGTCGAGTCTGAGGTCTCAGGTCCATTTTCGTCCAGAATCGGGGTTTACCTGGACCACAGCGCAGGGGCTCTGTCCTTTTACAGTGTTAAGGGTCAGAGCATGAGCCTCCTCCACAGAGTCCACACCACCTTCACTCAGCCTCTGTTCGCTGGGGTCCTGTTTTGGACTTTTGGAGACACTGCCCATTTCATTAAACTCAAATAAAATGTATATGGCTGTTCTGCTGAAGTTAAAGAGATGTCGACAATGGGAATGTTTTGTGGGATTAATGAAAAAAAAAAAAGTTTTAATGACAAAGTAATAACAACATCAACCCAACGACAAACTGCAGATGTTTTAATAAATTGTTAGCTATCTATAATATTTAGTGCAAGATGATGTTTCTTTTTCTTTTTTATCATGATTTATCTCTTACATAGAATGACTATTTTACTATAATTACCAATTACATTCTAATTCCAGCCCCAACTGGTCATATAAAAAAGAAACCATGCTGAATCCTGGGTCTGTTATTGCTGTAAATCTGTAAAAGCACTAGCAGGTAGAGTCGAGGTCAGAGAAAAAGGGCATATGATTCCACAAACATCCAGTGGAACAGGATTGTGCTAGAAGGCAAATGACATCTGCCTTAACACTGCGAAAAGTCTCAGTCTTGATCATGTTAAATCTGAGTGCTGCTTTTGACACTGTCAATCATGGGATCCTCTTACAGAAACTAGAGGACTGGGGGCATCTCTGGTACTGCACTAAGCAGGTTCAAGTCCTATCTAGAAAACAGGAAGTACTTTGTTGAAATTGGAAAGTCTCTTAGATCATAGAGACCTGACCTGTGAGGTGCCAATCCTGGCACCCCTTTTGTTCAATCATGCTGCCGTTAGGTCAGTTAATATACAGCAATAATGTGTCCTACCACAACTATGCAGATGACACTCAGATCTATGTCTCACTGGCAGCAGGTGAATATGGACCAGTGGATTCCCCCTGCCACTGCATCCAACAGATCAGTGTGTGGATACTAAACAACTTTCTCCCATTAAACTCAAACAAGACTTAAGTCATAGTCTTTGGCCCACAGAAACAAAGAGAAAGTGTCAGCAGTCACCTCCAGTCTCTCTAAAACCTTCAAATCAGGCTAGAAATCTAGCCGTAATAATGGACTCAGACTTGAACTTTAACAGCCACATCAAAACAATAACATCTGCAGCTTTTTACCATCTAATACATTGCAAAAATCAAAGGTATACTGTCTAAACCATACTTGGAGAGACTTATCCAAGCGTTTGTCTGCAGTGGGTTAGTCTACTGTAACGTCCTGCTCACTGGCCTTTCCAAACGAGCGTTAAGACAGCTGCAGTACATCCAGAACGCTGCTGTTCAGGTCCTGACTAGAACCAGGAAGTACAAGCACATACGTCCTGTGCTCAGGTCTCTGCACTGGCTCCTGTGGCTCAGAGAATAGAGTTTAAAGCAGCTTTGCTTATGTGCACGTCTCTTCATCACCTAGCACCAAAGTACATCCCCGACAAATTAGTGCCATATGAACCAACTGCACCGAAGATGTCAGGAACTGGCCTCCTGCTGGTGCCCAGAATCAGGACTAAACATGGGGAATCAGTGTTGCAGTTTTATGCAGCTAAAACCTGGAACAGTCTTCCTGAAGATGTGAGACAGGCCTCTACTTTGACAATGTTTAAATCCAGGCTCAAAATGGTTCTGTTTAGCTGTGCATACGACTGAATGGTTTTTATTCTGCACTATTCTCTTGTAATGGTATGATGATTATTTATGTTTTGTTTTGCTTGTATTGTGATTTTAATGTCTTTCTTATTCTGTAAAGCACTTTGAATTACTTGTACTTGTGTGTTACATGTGCAAATTGTGCTATACAAATAAACTTGCCTTGCCTTGTAAAGATGAGTGAATAGTTACTTTAATGTTACTTATACTTTTTAATTCATTGTATCATAGTAAATCATTTTATGATAATTTCATGACATTTTTCTACATTACATACCTGAAATCTGTTTACCATTAACCATTATGTTATTTATGTTTTATGTTTTTTCGTATATGCAGTTCAATGTGTATTCTCTCATTGTGTACATGTCCAACATTCATGTTTTGTATTAGATATATTACCCTATACGATGTTAATTTGGCTATATACATTTAGTTTTAGTTACATTTCTTTCTTGTACATAGTTTAATGCTTATTTTTATCACATACTTTATTCTATTATTGCATGCATAATTAATGGCTAAAATGTATCATACCACATAACCACATCATGCACAAAAATAGCACAAATAGCCTCAATCCAAATTACACGCAGGAGTTTAGAATACGTTTATACCATCTGAACCATTATTTCTATAGTACACTGAGATTTTCTAAAAGTTGAAAATGCCAACTAAGGGGCATATTTACTAAGCCAGGTGCTAAATCACCAGTGCAAACATGGAATTGCATGTGCTATTTGTGGGCGTGTTGCACATAATTATAATTGCACCTTTTATTCCTACCTCAACTTTATTATGTAAATGAGAGTTTAGCGTTTGAGCAAAAGGACTGCGCGGTTTCTGTACGCACACACAGCCTACTGTACGTCATGTGACTGCTCACTGTTATGCTCTTTGTATCATTAGATCACATCGCTGTGGAGGATTATTTAGCCTAATACAATTAAAACTAGCTTCAATTTTCCATTTTTTTTGTTTTCATCATCACACCATGCTCATTGTAGATATGCCTATAGGCACAGAAGCCTTGTGTCCAGCTTCGTCCAGAGCCAAATCCAATGATACGTAGAGGAGAAACAGCTGATGCGCATGCACAAGAGACGTGTTTGGAAACCCAGGCTAAACTTTTGCTGTAGCCTTATATACTGCTGCCAACTATGCCGATCCAGGACAGATCATAATGGAGTTGAATTAGCGGGAGAATAAAGGACACGAACAAAGGCGCACCACGTGCATGGCTTGGCCATTTGGGACCAGCGCCGTATGTAAAGAAATTGGTGATCCGCGACCCGCAACAGGCACGCCTCTTCCCATACACCATGTGGACCCAATTTGTTGGACAGCACAGCTGCTGGGACACTTTTTGTGGATTAGGGCCAAAGTGTCACAGATAAAGTGTATTGTTTTATAACGCCGCTGCTGTCTTCAAAACAGTGTAATTACTAAGCTATTTTAACTTTGACACTTAGACGCTAATCTGAACTGCGTCTGCTTTTTACCGTGTCCAATGCATTTAGCGCGTATGCAAAAAAATACTAAATTACATATAATATAGTAAGTATACCCCTAGACAGAGATGTTTTAACAAAGTATATTTGGATTTAATAATTCCACTGTCTTTAATATAAAAGGTCTTATGGCATGTGTTTTAGAGTCTGTATAACCCAGATAACAGTATGATGATCAAAACAGACAGTTATTTCAGTGGTCGACTAGTCAAGATTATTCAGATTAATCACTGAAGCCCTTATAAGGTAGATCCTGCTGCTCCTTGTGGGAATTAGGCTCTCCTTCATACAGTTTACAGAAATAGCTGGGGTCTGGACTCTGCAGAGAAACAGGTTCAGATGAAGTCTACAGTGGACAACCTCAGGGTCAACAGATTAACCTGCAGTGCGTGTACTCTCTCCCCGCTCACGGCTCTATTATAGACCGGACCACGGCTGGAATGAAGAGGAGGGAAGCTGCGGTCCAGAGATCACAGGGGGGGCATCAGGGGGAGGGGGGGGCCCACGGAGAGGCACCAGCCCGGGGTAATTAGCCTGGGCCAGGGCCAAGAGGTGGGAGAACGAATACTGCTGATCATAACTGACTAAAATATTCTAAAATATTCAGGGAAGTTAAGTTCAAAGTAGGAGACTAGACATAGCACTATACATTCTTCTTATAGTGTTCTATACATGGTGTGTGCTGAGAACATATTGGGCAAAAATAGACTTTTTCAAACTTCAGACTTTTTCACCGCCACTGGTACACGTTAGGGCTGCAACTATCAATTATTTTAGTAATTAAGTAATCTATTGATTATTTACTTTGGTTAATCGAGTAATCTATTTTTTTTTTACCTTCCATAAAACATCCTTAAAAGCATATTAGTTGTTGTTGTTTTTTTAAGTTATTGTTCATAGTTAAAACAAATAGGCTAAGTATTTTTTTTCTGCTTAAAATAACACATTTATTCTTAATTGCACATCAATATGTCCCCAAAACAGAAACACCTCACTTATATGATCGACAGACCAGATCAACATGTTCCTAGAATATTTATTGCCAATGTACTTGTTAACAAACTGCATTGTAAACAGGCCACATTAAATGTGAACTACATGTACAGTTTCTATGAATTCATTTCATAGAAAATACAGTTTTATGTCCCATCAATTCAGCTAAGAGTTAACATCTACATGTTGCTGTGTTGTGCTTTGAGCTCTGTCTGCAGCACTGAGGTGGAGTCATTTTGCAGCGCTAGTTCTGTGTGCCGTTTACTTTAGACTTCATGTCTTTTGTCCTCCTCTCGTTGTGGCCTTTTATTGAACTGGTTTGTTTTCATCATTGTGGTCGATTTTTACCTATTTTCAGATCATAAACTTTGTCTCAGCTCAAAATCCGTCTGTTGTCTCAAAAACATCATTTGCTTCGGCTACGCTCTATGTCCATGTTTGTAGCGTACTTGGATTGGTCACAGCAGTCACGTGGTACAACATGAACAAGCATGTGAGCGAATGAGCCGAACTGTCATGAATAAGCCACAGGTTTAGAACATGATTCAGAAGTGCTCTGGAAGCATAAACATTATAATTTAAATGGTATTATTTATTTATTGCCTCCTTCGCGGGCGCTCTGCTTGCTCTCGTCGTGCAAAGTCTCATGGGGGTAGCTCAACTGTGCATGGTCGAAGGGCAGGGCAGGACCGGATGTACCTAGACACTAAAGGCTAAATTAGCGATATGCACCATTGAGCATGGCCCACTGACTTCAATGGGCGGCCATGTTTAGGCTTGGTGTTGTGCAGTTGGTGCTATGCAGGGTCCGTGCAGAAACATGCTCCGTGCAGAAACAAGTGCCACAATGGCTCCATGTGCTGTGTGCTCTTCAGTTTCACGTGGTTTTAACTAATTATAATAATTAAACAAATCATCGAGGCAATAAAATAAGAATCAAAGCTTTTTAGTAATCAAATTACTCGATTTACTCGATTAATCGTTTCAGCCCTAGTTCACACCGACCACTCTTTTCATTTATTTTATTTTATTAATCTTCAATTTTATTTTCTGAATTAGTGATATATGGATTTGGCAGGGTCCCATAGCAAAAAAAAGTATATATGCTGCTTGTTAGTGTGATCTGCAGCTATAGGGAGTGGGCGACAGCAGGATGAGGATTTGTTGTGATAATGTTTATGGCGATGTACAGTAAAGGTGCAGGCGGGACTTGACTCCTAACACCTCATCGGGCTCCACAATTTTCCAACCCAGAAATTTACAGACTTGTTTCTTTTACTAAGATGTTTTGGATCAATATTGCTATTTAAATTGTCCAAAATACGACAAGTAAAATAACTATATAGCAGGCAGAAGCACAATGTGTTTTCTTTAATAATAAGAACATAGTAAGTATGTATTACTTCAAACTTGACCCTGCCCTGTGAATATAACTGAGCAATTATACTTATTTTGAAAACCCTAGAGACAAATTTAACATTTAGGGATTGTTTTTTTTTTTTAAGCCTTTGAAAAGTTTAGCCATGCAACAGGTAGTGTTAGTAGCAGGAGTTTCATTTCAAAACAAAGTGAAATGAGACGAATAAATAAATGAATGTCAGTACATTTTTTGTAATAAATCCTTATGTATCTAATATAGTGTTGCTCGAGGTTTGTTTGTGTAATTAGTTTCTGTATTTACAAACCAATCATGTCAGATTTACTCTCAGGCAAAAGAAATAAATAATAAATTAAATAAAAAAGAGTATTTCAAACTTGATGGTTAAAAACTGATTCCTATATTTGAATGAGTGGTTGTATAAAGAGCTAAAGGCAATTTGTTTTGTTCAGTATAAAGTTAACAACGGAAAGTTTATTTATTTATTTATTACTTTACTAAATAGCTGAGGTGCTGTGGGAGAATGATTTGTGCTTCTACTTCTCTGCAAATAATTTCTGTGCCAACCAGAGACGGTAAAGGTGCACTATGCAACTTTGACAGGGTTCATCACCTGCTTGTCTCCATGGAGATATGATTGCTTTGCCTGGAATGTTCCACAGTATTGCCTTGAACTTATCTCTAGCAATTACAGCTGTTTTATTGCTCAGAAATACCTTGAAAAACATGGATTCTTATTGTCAATGCTCACCTAACATGGCTTAGTGGTGCCACCTGCTTGTCTCTGTGGAGATTGATAAGTTTAATGCCATACTGTGGAACATTCAGCAAGAACATATCCATGAAAGTTACATCATAGATACACCTTCGTAAAGTCTGTAATATTCCAGCAGGTTTAATCCACACCTGTAACTGTCAAGCATGCCCTCCCCCTATATGTACACTCCCAACTATACTACTGTAGACATATATAATGAAGAAAAAGTCAAACATACATAGGACCTCATTGTAAGGTTAATATCTGCAAACTTGAGTGATTTATTTGAGATATTTATTTAGTATTTTGCCACAGCACACCTCTGCAGTGTCACGGTGCAGCACTAATAGTCTCAATTGTCTCATTATGGCTGATATTGACGTGGTGGCGCAGTGGGCAGAGACGCCGCGGGGCTCAGACAGCACACTCCAGGCTTCCTGTTTCAGAATTGGTTTGTCAGCTTCAGTGGCCTGACCAGAGCAGAGAAGAGCAGAGCAGAGTAACCATCTCCAACAGCTGCATATAAGCCACATGGGCAAGGGTATCTGTTCAAAAGTGCATTCTTCTCAATATTAAGATTCTCATAAACTAAAATGGCAGGATTATATCACCAAATTAACCCTGGCATATACAGTGCTGTGAAAAAGTATTTGTCCCATTACCGATTTCTTCCTTTTCTTAGCCATTTCAGATCAAGCTACCTTAAATATTAGACAAAGATAACTCACAAGTAAACTCAAAATGCAGTTTTAGGTGCCAATTTTATTTAGTAAGGGAAAAAAGCGAATTGTTTTAAATCAGCCACATTGGAGGGTTTCCAAGCATGAACCGCCGTTTTAAGGTCATCTCTATTGGGTTCAGGTCTGGACTTAGACTAGGCCACTCCAAAACCCTCATTTTATTTTTTTTAAGCCATTCAGAAGTGGACTTGCTGGTGTGCTTTGGATCATTGTCCTGCTGCAGAACCCAAGTGAGCGTTAGCTTGCTTGGGTTCTGCAGCTTAGCTTTAGCCTGAGAGCTTAGCTTTAGCCTGAGGTCACGAACTAATGACATACTCCTTCAAGATTTGTTGGTAGAGAGCAGAGTTCATGGTTCCTTCAATCATAGCAAGTCGTCCAGGTCCTGAAGCAGCAAAGCAGCACCAAACCATGACACTACCACCACGTTTCACTGTTGGCATGATGTTCTTTTTATCAAATGCTATGTTCATTTTACGCCAGATTTAACGGGATGCACTCCTTCCAAAAAGT
>JACM01010847.1:0-22896 GCA_000787095.1 Periophthalmodon schlosseri | reverse complement strand
GACCGGAGCAGGAGCTGTGTTCTCTGCTGTAACTCAGACCTGTTCAGAGCACGATGGACTCTGCCCTTTGTCACCGGTTCTGTTCATTATTTTATGGACAGAGTGTAACTCAGACCTGTTCAGAGCACGATGGACTCTGCCCTTTGTCACCGGTTCTGTTCATTATTTTTATGGACAGAATTTCTAGGCACAACCAGGGACCGGAGGGGGTCCGGTTCAGGGACCAGAGGGGGTCCGGTTCAGGGACCGGAGGGGGTCCGGTTCAGGGGCCGGAGGGGGTCAGGGACCACAGGATCTCATCTCTGCAACAGTACCAACTACTTATAAAATCAGACTAAAATCCTGAATTCAACCCTGAATGTGAGTGAATCTGGAAATGTATTTTTTCAAGTGTGAATTTATCTGTCCTGAATCCTCATATAAAGTCTATTTTTACAGTGTAAGTTCATATAAAGTCTATTTTTCCAGTGTGAGTTTGTATAAAGTCTATTTTTACAGGTGTGTGGGAGCGAGCGTCTGCAGGTTTCATAAGAACATCACTCAGCTCTTAAAGGCCCACGCACACTGTAAAATATGGAAATAGATGCAGATTACAGCCGGATTATGAGAGCTCCAGACCAGTCACAGGTTCAGCCTCCTGTTATATGCAACAAAAGAGGTGATCGTTTTAATCGCTATGGCAACAGTCGTGATGATTCATCATAGTTTGATTTACCTGTCGAGGTCGTCACCACTTGAACTGTAAGCTAGCTCTATGTCCTATTGAAATGTGTTACGCTAATTCAACTCATGTGAGTTTTGACCGTGTTCTAAAGTCTTGTCCTCATCATGATTTTACACAGTTGTATTGTTTTGATTTGTGCAAGTTTGAGATCCTGAAGATTTGTGTTTGCACCTACTCCCTATCTCTGCCCACAGCCCTGTATTTATGTTACAGTCTCTTTCTATTGTCACATAGTTTTAGTGAATGACTGTTCACACTGGGGTTATTTCTGGGTTATTTCTGGGTTATTTCTGGGGTTATTTCTAGGATTATGGGATGGCTCTTTTGTCTTGCACTTTCACAGTGTTTGAAGCTCTAAAGCTGATCTCGTTTTAAATCTTGAATCTTAACATTCACAGAATGACATTGTGTTCTGAGCTAAACAAATAATCAGACTCGCTAAGAACTTTATTTTTAAAGGTCCACAGTGGAACTTTTCTGGTGGGGTTTTTGTGCTTGTCTCTGTGAAAATATAATAGGCTCTGTGCACAGCAGCATGCTAGCTAGCTCTCTATGTCTCAAAGCTAATGCTACTTTTATTAAAAGCATAAAATATTTTTTAAAAATTATTCAAATAAAATGTAAGGATTAACCATTATTTTTATATGTAGAATACTTGTGTGTCATTGTTTTAATATTTATTATGCCTCAAAATTAGCATTGAGACACAAACATGTCTCTTTCTAAACACAGAAGTGTCTCTGGTGAAGTATTCATTTTATTTATGTAGTGTTTAACATGTTGTCAGTGACACCCACCCACAGCTCCCTGTCCACTGTCTGACCCTAACCCCCTAACCTGTAACCCCTGACCCCTAACCCACCTGTAGCTCCCTGTCCACTGCCTGAGTTTTAAATATTTATTCATTTTAGTTTGATTCAGCAAAAAACCTTACAGAGATAAAACTGGGCAGGAAGTAGTGACACTAACAGGAAGTAGTGACGCTAACGGTAAGGTTGGGGGCGCTGTTGTGCACAGAGCCTATTGCTTTGCAGGAATGTTGCACAGCTTAATTTATAAAATAAATAGAAAAACATGGATTCTCAGTGTGAACAGGGTCACCCCTCCACAGATCTGGCTTGTAACTTGGCCTGGTGCTGTTTTACATTCCTGGTAAGGCAACAGCATCGTCATGGAGACAGTACCGTGTCACCAGAAAAATTACATAGTGTACCTTTAAAGGGCCAGTATAAACAGCCTCCAAAGACAAAATCATGAAATATGGAATAAAACTTTAGAAAAAAAAAATGTTTTCAGTGAGTAGAAAACCATTTGAAAACTATTCTGAGAACCCTATGGACATAACTGTTGTTCTGTATAAACGTCCCAAATCAACAAAAATGAAATAAAAAACCTAATTTGTTCATCTGGCGCTTGTCCAGGGCAGGAGGTACGACATGATGATGATGGCGGAGAGGGAGAGCGGGAGGAGCAGGAGGAGCAGGAGGAGCAGAGGAGGAGGGAGTGACCGTTTGGACTGTTCCATCGCCGTGTCTGTGTGTGCACTCGGACGGCAGACGATGAGAGGCCGCACCTGCGAGACGCTCTCCTGCAAAACACATGACCCACAGGTACTTTCAGAGCTTAAAATAGTTCAATTTTTCATTACTTACATAAATTACATTACATTACATTACATAAATTTCATTAGTATTTGGTCCCATTGCCTTTAAACTGTGTGACTTGGGTCAAATATTTTGGATATCCTTCCAGAAGCTTCTCACAATAGTTCGTCCTGACAGAACTGGTGTAACTGAGCCAAGTTTGTGGGCCGTCTTGCTCACACAGGCCTTTTCAGGTCTGTACATAAATTTTCAATAGGATTGAGATCAGGGCTTTGTGACGGCCACTCCAAAACATTGACTTTGTTATCCTTAAGCCACTTTGTAACCAGTTTGGCAGTATGCTTCTGGTCATTGTCCATTTTGAAGACCCATTTGTGGCCAAGCTTTAACTTCCTGGCTAATGTCTTGAGATGTTGCTTCAGTATTTCCACATAATGTTCTTTCCTCATGTTCTTTTCTCATCTTTACTATGAGCAAAGGATGTAACAAAGTAAAAGGTATAAAGTACTGTACTTAAGTACATATTTTAAGTATCTGTACATTACTTAAGTACACTTTAAAGTGGATACTTGTTACCTGCTCACAAATGTTGTGAAGTAAAAGTATCTGTACTTTCTACTATTTCTGGGTCGGCTGTGGGCGGGGCTTACATCCAGGATGGGTCAGCTGTGGGCGGAGCTTACCTCCAGGATGGGTTGACTGTTGGCAGGGCTTACCTCCAGGATGGGTCGGCTGTGGGCGGGGCTTAGGCGCAGGTTCCAGCGGTGCGTCCGGTTGCTGTGGCCCCCATCGTCTTCGCTCTCAGTCGTGTCCTGACGCGCGACCCTTGGACGTTTTCGACGCCGAGAGCTGATTCGCTGCAGAGATCCGGGCTCCTGCAGTCTGCACCAATCAGAACACAGCAAGAGTTAAGTGAACTCAGCCACTGTCTATTTAAAGTGCATAGGACAGTTTAGAGTACAACAAGTAAACAACATAACATCATCATTTACCAAAAGGGTTTTTACTTCCTGGTTGGAAACGGGCAACAGATTATCATTGGCTGATTTCACACCTTTAAAATTGAACTTTTAACTCTAAACATGTTTATTCTGTGTTATGACCACAGACTGTGTAAAGAATTGACTGGGTGAGTGTGACGTCACCCACAGCGTTTCGCTCCAAATGAAGCTCATCGAGGCTAGAGCAGTGATGGGGCCAATTTGGAGATGAGTTCCATATTTGGAATTCCGATCACAAGTATCATAGCAACCAAAGAGCCAATCCGGAGTGAGGTTGTTGAAGGTAATGCCCTTTAGCAACGCTGTCAATCAAACCTGTTGCTAACGCTAGCGGGAGCGACCTTGGTGAAAGAAGGCGCCTGATTTGTCTGTTATTAATGTTCATATCTTGATTTACAGACAAAATAGTGAAATAAAAAACCCAGGATCATGTAGAGCGGGTTAATACGAACATTTAAGACAAAAAAATGACAAGTCTGACAGCAGCAGTTACAGAGAGAGGGGCTACAGTTTTTGAATGTAAAGTGAATTGGAGCCAGAGTTGATGGAGCCGAAAGTACGCACATGATCACTTTGGAACGTAGCTAGCAATGTCCATTTATTTATTGACAGTGTGGCTAAGCGCCCGCTCCCCGCTAGACCAGCGATGTGGGCGCGAAGGGGTGTTACCTTCATCAGCCTCGCTCAGGATTGGCTCTTTGGTTGCTATGGTACTCGTGGTCGGAATTCCAAATATGGACCTCGGCTCCAAATTGGCCCCTATAACTGCTCTAGCCTTGATGAGCTTCATTTGGAGCCGAACGCTGTGGGTGACGTCACACTCACTTAGTCCACGTCTTCATACAGTCTGTGGTCTCTGCAGAACATTGACAGTGTAAATACCTGCTGTCTGTGTCCTCTATATCTGCATCTGCATCACTGTCGCCCTGAGGATCTGACAAGCCGCACTCCTCCTGCAGAAACACAAACAATAAGAATGTGCCTGGAAATGTGGTTTGAAGGTCCTGTATCACACAAAACTGACCTCTGTGAGCTCCATGTTCTAATGCTCCTCCTCAAAAACATACCTGAGTAAAGTACCTGAGGGTACTTGAGTAACCCTTTATTATTAGTCTGTCTACATCTCCACAGCTCAAAATGCTCAGTTCCACCTTGTGATGTCATGAAGTAGTAGTTTTCAAGTTAACAGCTCCTTTTACCTTTAGTTCAGTAGAGATTGGCAATTCCAGGGATGAAGTGATCCAAATGATTCTAGTGAAGGTGTATGGAGTTTAAAAACACAGTGGAGCACTGTATCACCACATGACATCACAAGGTGGAACAGAGTGTTTTCAGTTTGAGAGAAGAACTCAAATCTGCAGGGTTTGTGTGTTAAACATGACACTAGAGAGAGGCGGGGCGATATTTAGTTCCACAAGAGTTGTCCCACTGATATAAACACAAGTATGTGAATAATCTCACTCGGGTATCGGTTCCGTGATACCGGTTCTGTGATATCAGTTACGTCAATATCCTGTAGGGCTTTAATTGGATGTACTGATTTACAGGCTGAGTTTGGCCGTGAACGTCTCATCATGTTTGAACTTTTCTTCGTCCAGACCTGTTAAGTCTGATGTGAAGGAGACGTCACAGTTACAGAAGAGGCTCTGTGTGGAACAAGTGAACTGTGTTTAAGGACGTCAACCACAGTACTCATACTCGAGTAATATACCGTACAGAGTGACAGTACTCTTACTCAAGTAATATACCGTACAGAGTGAAAGTACTCTTACTCGAGTAAAAGTTGTGTTCCTCTGCGAGTCTAAAATGACTGGAGCTTTATGTAAAATATGAAATGATCTGAACATTTGTGTTTCTTCAGAAATGATTTAGTTTGTCTCATTTTTGTGTCTGTCCTTAAAGATGATGTGTTTATGTTGAAAAGGTGAATGTAAAGTACTCAGGTACTTCAGTAGTAGTACTTCAGTAGTAGTACTTCAGTACCTCTGTGCCGTATCCCTCTGAGTACCTCGTCTTCATTTTTCTGTTTTTTCCACAGTTTTCACAAAGAAACGTCTCCTGAAAAAAACAAAAATATATTAACAACTTTAACCAGAACAAACAACACCAATAATCAGCTTCAGGAGTAAAGTAATGAAGTACTAAACTACTGAAGTACTGAAATACTGAAATACTAAAGTACTGAAGTACTGAAATACTGAAGTACTGAAATACTGAAATGCTGAAATACTGAAGTACTAAAGTACTGATTATACTGAAGTACTGAAGTACTGAAGTACTGAAATACTGAAGTAGAGAAGTACTGAAATACTTAATTACTGAAGTACTGAAGTACTGAAATAGTGAAGTACTAAAGTACCGAAATACTGAAGTACTAAAGTATTGAAATACTGAAGTACTGAAGTACTGAAATACTCAAGTACTGAAGTACTTAATTACTGAAGTACTGAAGTACTGAAATAGTGAAGTACTAAAGTACCGAAATACTGAAGTACTAAAGTATTGAAATACTGAAGTACTGAAGTACTGAAGTACTGAAATGCTGAAATACTGAAGTACTAAAGTACTGAAATACTGAAGTACTGACGTACAGAAGTACTAAAGTACTGAAATACTGAAGTACTGAAGTACTGAAGTACTGAAATACTGAAATACTAAAGTACTGAAATACTGAAGTACTGAAGTATTGAAATACTAAAGTACTGAAATACTGAAGTACTGAAGTATTGAAGTACTGAAGTACTGAAATACTGAAGTACTGAAGTACTGAAATACTTAAGTAAAGGTTTTATATGGAAATTTTACTTAAGATTCAATGTTAATCCCTCCTTCCAAGCATGAGTTAAACCTGCATTTGACCCATCAGTGTCTCTGGGTTACAGCTGCATTTCACCCATTCAATACTGATATTTTTTTAGCTCTTCCCTCCTCTCTCCGTGTGTTTGTGTGTCTTAAGGACTAAACCAGGACTAAACCAGGACTAAACCAGGACTAAACCAGGACTAAAATAGGACTAAAAAAGGACTAAACCAGGACTAAATCAGAATTAAAATAGGACTAAACCAGGACTAAACCAGGACTAAACCAGGATTAAAATAGGACTAAACCAGGACTAAAACAAAACTAAACCAGGACTAAAGCAGGACTAAACCAGGACTAAACCAGGACTAAAACAGTACTAAACCAGGACTAAAATTTGACTAAACCAGGACTAAAACAGGACTAAACCAGGACTAAACCAGGACTAAAGCAGGACTAAAGCAGGACTCTCACAGACCTCTCCTGCAGCGCTGGTCCAGGGCCTGGGTGTTGTGGGGCTGTGGGCCTCTGGATACAGTGAACAGGGGCTGGGGTCACACAGACAGGCCCCGTCCAGCCCTCCACAGCCAGCTCCCATCTGCAACACACACACTCATATTAGAACAGGGCACTTTCCGTCACTGATCAGGGTCTGGCTCCAGTTCTGGCTCAGGTTCTGACTCAGGTTCTCACTCAGGTTCTTGGTCAGGTTCTGGCTCAGGTTCTGTCTCAGGTTCTCATTCAGGTTCTGACTCAGGTTCTTGCTCAGGTCCTGGCTCAGGTTCTCGCTCAGGTTCTTCGTCAGGTTCTCACTCAGGTTCTTGTTCAGGTTCTCACTCAGGTTCTCGCTCAGGTTCTCGTTCAGGTTCTGACTCAGATTCTCACTCAGGTTCTCATTCAGGTACTGACTCAGGTTCTGGCTCAGGTTCTCGTTCAAGTTCTGACTCAGGTTTTCACTCTGATTCTCACTCAGGTTCTTGGTCAGGTTCTGGTCAGGTTCTGGCTCAGGTTCTCGGTTCTTGTTTTCATGTAAATGCAGTGGAGACATTTTTATTTTCAGTCTAACTCCACAAAAGAATCAAATCTACATTATATTTGTCTCAGATTTGGGGCCACACATTTTCCATGTTGAGAGCCCACCCCCTTGTCTCCATGGAGATGTTGTTACTGTGCCTGTAATGTTCACCAGTGTGGCATTAAACGAGTCTATCTCCAGGGAGTCACGCACATTGGGCCACCGAGTACAATTGCGAGTCAGATCTGTGGAGAGGCGAGAACACTCACAATAATAATGTATATTTTGAACTTTTTTAATTTTCTTTTGCAATAGAAGCACATGTGACTGAATGCAGGTGTAAGGCCATACTGCAGAACAATATAGACCAAGTTAAAATGTCTCTATGGAAACGAGCAGTAAAGTGACATAGTGCATCTTTAAACATGCCCATGTTCTTGTTGTGACCTTTTAGATGTAGCTGTGATGTTCTAGTTCTATTTTTGCTTCTCCTCCATTTGACACTGATGATGATGCAGATTTATTGGGATGTACTGATCTGATACTGGGGTCAGATATCGGCCGATACTGAAGCATGAGCTGGATCAGATATCGACTCCAAATATCGGTTCAGTCGAGACACTGTTGGGCAGGTAAACCGATGTAATGAGACGATTCACAGGTTGTAGTCAGACCTGAAAGTCTCAGAATGTTTGAACTTTTATTTATAAAAGTTGTTCTGTCGTTATTTGAGAAATGAACAACAGCTGCATAAACATGTGGATCAGCTTAGTTTTATTTTAATTTAGTTTAATTGAAATAACTGCTGTTTTCATTACTGTTGATTCTATAGTCTGGTTCTATAGCCTGGTTCTATAGTCTGGTTCTATAGTCTGGTTCAGTAGACTGAAGCTGAGGCTGAGGCGTTTACAATGGACTGTATGACTCACACAGGTTAAGAAGAGGAGCTTATGTAAAGGCTCAGGGACAAAGATAAATAATAGAAAATGATGCTGATGATTTCAGGGTCCGTTCAGTGTTAGTCACTGAAACGGCCTGCGACCTGTGTGTTCAGCCTGTGTGTTCTGTGTGTGTGTTCAGTCTCTGTGTTCAGTCTGTGTGTTCAGTCTGTATGTTCTAACCATAGACTGTATAAAGAAGTGACTGGGTGAGTGTGACGTCACCACAGCTTTCGGCTCCAAATGAAGCTCACTGAGGCTAGAGCAGTTATAGGGGCCCATTTGGAGCTGAGTTCCATATTTGAAATTCTGACCACGAGTATCATAGCAACCAAAGAGCTAAATAGCCAATCCGGGGCGAGATTGTTGAAGGTAACGCCTCTTCATGCCCGCACCGCTGGTTTAGCAGGGAGCCGGCGCTTAGCAACACTGTCATTCAAACCTGTTGCTACGCTAACGGGCGCACCGCTGGTTTAGCAGGGAGCCGGCGCTTAGCAACACTGTCATTCAAACCTGTTGCTAACGCTAACGGGAGCAACCTCAGGTAAAGAAGGCGCCTGATTTGTCTGTTATTAATGTTCATATCTTGATTTACGGACACAATAGTGAAATAAAAACCCCAGGATCATGTAGAGCGGGTTAATACGAACATTTTAAGACCAAAATGACGAGTCTGACAGCAGCAGTTACAGAGAGAGGGACCACAGTTTTTACACAGAAAGTGAATTGGAGCCAGAGTCGATGGAGCCAGAGTCGCACCCATGATCACTTCTTGTTTGGTATGTGGCGGTTAGCAGGTTAGCTATGTCCATTTATATAAACAGTCTATGGCCATAACTGATAATGAAGACATACAGTGATATAACAATAATGGAAAAGATCTGCTCAGATTAGATTTGAGATTCATGTTTTAATCGTGTGAAAATGTTCAAAGTAGAGACGCACCGATCCGAGACTGGTATCAGATATCGACATTAAACGACATTAAAGGGTCGCCGTAGCAACACCTCACCTCATAGTCGTTGTCTGACGTGTCTCCGGAGGAAAATAAACCGCGTGAGTCCGACTCCCGCCTCAGCATGACCCCTGACCTCTCCATGACCCCCGACCTCTCACGCACTCACACACCTGTAACAGACACAAGGCACAGACGAGGTTAGGCCCCTGTTACTACACTCACAGTATCAGAACATACACAGCCCCCAAGCCCACCCAACACACTGATGACATCACACTGATGACATCACACTGGGAGAATTCTGTACAAAAGTTTGACATAATTTATTCTTATAAAACACATTTTTCTGATACTTTAAAAATGATTTCAGCAAAATAAAGGTGTTTTCTTATATTTTTTATCTGTTGAATATTAATGTCTGTGACACTAGAGGAGTTCCGGCCCAGTGTACTACATGGTTGCTAGGAAACAGTTTCCCGAGTGCAATGTCATGATTTACAACCAGGAAGTAAAATTTGAAACTTAAAAACTGGCCAAACTGGGGCAGCTAAACCTTAAATCTAAAGGTCTTAAGTGTGTTTTATTCAAATGTGTTGTCCAACCTGTCATAGGCAACATCAGGACAAACTACAGGTCAGATCTGTGGAGAGGCGAGTCCACGCACAGTATGAATGCAGAATTCTCAAGGTATTTAATAGACCTAAGCAATAAAAACACGTACCAGGAACCTACCAGAAAAGTTACACAGCGTACCTTTAATTTAGTTTATATCATTTCTACTGCATTATCCACGCAACAGGAACGAAAAATATAAACTAAATCAGGACCAAAACAAGTCTACACCAGGACCAAACTGGACTCTCCCGAGTGCAATGTCATGATTTACAACCAGGAAGTAAAATTTGAAACTTAAAAACTGGCCAAACTGGGGCAGCTAAACCTTAAATCTAAAGGTCTTAAGTGTGTTTTATTCAAATGTGTTGTCCAACCTGTCATAGGCAACATCAGGACAAACTACAGGTCAGATCTGTGGAGAGGCGAGTCCACGCACAGTATGAATGCAGAATTCTCAAGGTATTTAATAGACCTAAGCAATAAAAACACGTACCAGGAACCTACCAGAAAAGTTACACAGCGTACCTTTAATTTAGTTTATATCATTTCTACTGCATTATCCACGCAACAGGAACGAAAAATATAAACTAAATCAGGACCAAAACAAGTCTACACCAGGACCAAACTGGACTCAAACCAGGACTCAAACCAGGACTAAACCAGGACCAAACCAGGACCAAACCGGACTCAAACCTGGACCAAACCAGGACCAAACCAAGTCTACACCAGGACCAAACTGGAATCAAATTAGTTCCAAGTCTGAAATTATTCAAATTTGGTTTAAGTTGTTTTCCATAAAATCGTTTTTTCTCCACCAATCAGCGGATATTGAACTTGTCTCGTGCTGTCCACTTCAGGGGACAAACGTGTTTTATTTTTCAGGTTCATTTCGATATTAAACGTCTCTGTTTTACGCACAGGCGAAAACCACAAGACCCCGCGCAGTCCAGTCAGATTTAGTGACAAACCCCGCTTTAAAACATCATTACGTCCGCATCACTCGCCACGTTACGTAAGTCCAGGGCATCCGACGGAACTTGTGACATTACGAGAGGATAAGCATCAATGACGGCGCAGCTGATTCATATTTTCACCGATAAAAGTGTAAACAGAAACAGAAACACCGTACCTCAAACGCATCCCGTCCGAACGTGCGAAGTGCGCGTGAAAAGCGGCGTAAAGGTGACGTGTGGCGCGCTCAGGGACATTATTGTGATGATGGAGCTGGATGTGGGGCATCCGGCGGTGACACGTGAACGAGCGCGACCGGAGACTGCGCGGGCACGATAAACAGAGGAGGCGGGAGCGCGCAGCCAGACCAGACGCGCGTCCACAGATTTCAGAATGAAAGAGGCAAGAGAAGCTTCTGATTGAGAGTGTCAAAATAAAAGAGAGGCTTCCGTTTGAGCGTGTCAAAGTAAAAGGGTAAGAGAAGCTTCTGTTTGAGAGTGTCAAAATAAAAGAGAGGCTTCCGTTTGAGCGTGTCAAAGTAAAAGGGTAAGAGAAGCTTCTGTTTGAGAGTGTCAAAATAAAAGAGAGGCTTCCGTTTGAGAGTATCAAAAAAAGAGAGGCTTCCGTTTGAGAGTGTCAAAATAAAAGAGCGTGACTAAAAAACTATATATGAAAAAACACAAAGTTTATTACGTCAAACATAGAGCACAATTTTCCACAGTGTGGCATTAAACTTCTATCTAACTTCTATCTAACATATACTCAATGTGTAATGTGTTTATTACATAACACCTTTTCTGGGACATTACACTGAGTTCCATTCATTTCCTGGAGGCTGATCATCACCATAGTTACTACCTGCCTAAACCTGAACTCACTTTAACCCAGATCTGAACTTTAAACCATGTTGCTCAGAGTAGAGCATGGAGAGGAGCAGCTGAGGCTCGGGCTTCTGTTCCAGATGCCTCCTGGAGCCTCCCTGGGGAGGTGTTCATGTCCCACCAGGAGGAGGCCCCAGGGAAGACCCAGGACATGCTGTCTCTCAGCTGGCCTGGGAACACCTCAGGGTCCCACTAGAGGAGCTGGAGGAAGTGTCTGGGCTGAGGGAAGTCTGGGAGTCTCTGCTTAGACCCCCACGACCCGGCCCTGGGTAAACAGAAGAAGATGGATAGATCTCAAACTCATCCCTTTTGAAGCATCCTGAGGGACTGCTGTGTCTGTGCCTGATAAGAGTCACAGAGAGAGAGAGAGAGAGAGAGAGAGAAAGAGAGACAGAGAGAGAGAGAGACAGACAGAGAGACAGAGAGGTGGAAGAGGGAGGAGCACTGACCACTGCAGCACGTCCACTGTCCAAATGACCCGTGACCAGAGACCAGCCCTGAGGCTCCAGCTGTTTGTGTGTGTGTGTGTTTGTGTGTTTGCTCTGAGCTGAGTAAAGTCCATATGACAGGTGTTCAGATGTTCAGGTGTTCAGGTGTTCAGATGTTCAGGTGTTCAGGTGTTCAGGTGTTTAGGTGTTTAGGTGTTTAGGTGTTCAGGTGTTTTTTTTGTTTTACCTGGTTAAGTAAGACAGAACGTGTTGGGAATATTATCATAGTTCAGTCATGTGGCAGTTTGTAGAAAAACCAAAAGTAAAGAAAAGTATAAAAATACAGGAAGTAATTGAAAGAGATGTCAAAGAGAATCCCTCTGACCCCCTGACCCTCTGACCCCCTGACGCTCCTACCCTCTGACCCCTGACCGTCTGACTGTCTGACCCTCTAACCCCCTGACCTTTTGACCCTCTGACTCCCTGATGCTCCTACCCTCTGACCCCCTGACCGTCTGACCCTCTGACCCTCTGACCCCCTGACCTCCTGACCCTCTGACCTTAACCCCATGTCATCAACACAAAAACTCCATCTAAACACAGAGACAATGTAGGCTCAAGGACGACACTGACATTTTAAACATTAATTTAACAAAATAAAAGTTATGTTATTTGTTAGTTTAATTATAACTATTGTGCAGTTTAAACCAGTTCTGTCCCTTGTTCCTGACCCTCTAACCCTCTGACCCCCTGACCCTCTGACCCTCTGATCCCCCTGACCCTCTGACCCTCTGATCCCCCTCCTTAATTATAACCATTGTGCAGTTTAAACCAGTTCTGTCCCTCGTTACCTCTGTGGCGTGTTATGTAACAGTTATGGGATTACTCCTGTGTATGTCACATGATCTGCAGTAAAAATCAATCAATAAATAAAATAAAATCTGCATTTTGGTGATACAAGTAACTTGAAAGAGCTGGAAGCGGCGGCGGTTTGGAACAGTTTGAGATGTTCAGACAGATATGGAACTGTTTACTCCAGCCCCATTACAAACATGAGATGCTGCTTTGATAAGGTCATGAAGGAAAGGGCCAAACCCAGATCTACAAACCGACAAGTCCACAACATCTAAACTGCTCAGAACTCAAAAGTCAGACCTGAAGAAGAACATCTCCAATCAAGTCCACAACGTCTGCTCAGAACTCAAGAGTCAGACCTGAAAAAGAACATCTCCACGTTTGGACCCAGAAAAAAACGTCGATCTGAAGCACCACAATGACAGGTTTGGAGCAGAGACACCGTTTGGACGTGTGACCTCTGCATTTCTGTGGTCACCAAAGAAACAGAGCCAAGCCTCCACGGAGCATTTTTGAGATGACAGCGACGGAGAAGGAAGCTCTGGGATCCTGATGTTTTTATCACATACTGAGGATTCAACTTAACCAATATATATTTTGGGCTCAATATTCATCGTGAGTACTTTTTCTTTGCAAAGATGGGGAGATTTGGGTATTTTTGCTGTAAAACAATGATATTTGAGCTGTTGAGGTGAATACATCTCTTTTATGGCTAATTATTGGCACATTCTGCTGTTTCTCTGCTGCAGCTTAAGTCTTTTAATGAAACAATTGGTTTAAAATGGTTCACTGGGATTGTCTTTCATTATTTCAATCTTAGTGATATAAAGCAGTTTCAATATTATCATTTATTGCAATGTTTCTCTGGAGCGACACATCGAGCTTTAAAATGTGACAGGTCTGTGAATGCCACCAGAGAAAGTTTGAAAGAAGAACATGAGAATTGATGAACACATTTGAAAACACAATGAGGATTTAAGGCCATTTGGCCCAAAAAGGCTCAAATTGTGATTTTGATCATAACAAAAAATGTTCAAAATCTATGAAAACTTCATTGAAGATTCAGAGGTGAATTTTATGAAGAAAAACTGTCCAAGAATCATTTTGAGTTTGGATGTTCCCAGTTTTGTGAAGAGGAGGTTCACTTTTGTTAGGCAGAAGTTTGAATAAGAAGCTTTTACTGCAGCGGACGACAATCTCCAAACTGCAGATCAAAATGGACGACATTTTTAGACATTCTTAAAAAGAAAGTCTTGAAGAATGAAGGTGAAATTTGAAAACACGATGATGGTTTAAGCAAGAGCAATGTTCCACTGAGTTCCAATAGATCGAGAAAACACATCTCAGATTGAAATCAGGAGACAAACAGATTTTTGGATTTTTTTTTTATTTTAAAACTAAATATTTTTGGTTGTTTCCTCCCTCACGCTCTGAACATCTGCGCTTGTTTTATACGAGTGGATTTTCAGATCAGAACGATGAAAGAGTCAGACCAAACCAGAGACCTGAGCCTGAGCTGGGACTTGGACCAGACTGTGGACCCCCTCCATCTGTGTGGGCGTCTCTGTCTGGACGCTCTGGACTTCACTGACCTGTGGGACGAAGAGGACAGCAGCGAGGACGAGAGCAGCGCCACGGACATGGTTAGAGTGGACACACACATACACATACACACATATACATATACACACACATATTAAAGTGCTGTACTTTACTTAAGTGTGTACTTTTTACTTTTACTCCACAACATTTTGAACTGGACTGAAAAGTAAAAGTATTTTTTTTATCTGAGACCTGAGGAAAAGGCTGAGGGTTTATTTTTATGACTCAGGCACAGTTCACACTTAGTGTAGCTCATTAGACCGAGCCAACAAACAGAAACTGTAAACAAACAGGTGTGTTAGCTTCAGTGTAGCTAGCTCTTCCCTTCAGACAGATATAAGGCAGTGTCCAGCAGTAATCTGACCAGAACTGAAGAAGTAATTTGACTAGAACTGAAGAAGTAATCTGACCAGAATTGAGGAAGCCTCTTGGATGAGCAGCCACATGTCTTCACTCTAAAACTTTTTGTCCAGTGACAGATTTGAATTTTTCTTTTACTGTGGCTCAGATCTGGACGATGGAGGGATACACAGACAGATAGAAAAGAACAATCGATTCAGTTGTTTCTATTGAACAAAATTCAGCTCAAATCTTTATCAAAATTACCACATTTGTAGATTTATAAGAAAATACTGTGAAATACTTTTACTTTTTACTCTTTAAGTATATTTATAAACAGGTACTTTATTACTTTTATTTAAGTAGATTTTTTTCATGTGATACTTTTACTTTTACTTGAGTATTTTTTTGCTCCGGTATCAGAACTTTTACTTAAGTAACAATACAGAGTACTTGCTGTACCCCTTTTGTCCTGGATGTGGCGTCTCGAGCTCGTCCTGATGGAGATGTTATTTCTTTGTCTGGAGTATTCCACAGTGTGCATCTATCTTCATGTAGACACGTTACAAGTCAGATCCGTGCAAAGGCAAACCCAGTCACAGTGAATACTTTTGTATTCATAGATTCCAAGGTTTAGTTTGTTTGGTCCCTGACAGTTTGGACTGCTCACTAGCGCGGCAGAGTGGTCACGTGATGTTGCTGTGACATGATTGATCAGCTGATTTAAATTTTTTGGTTTTGGCGTCGTCTTCCTACCGGTGAAGGCAGGACAACAGCGCCACCTGCAGTCTTCTTCAGGGCCATGTCCCAGGTGTGGGAAACAAACTAAACCTTGGTATGAAAAAAAAGAGTCCCTAGCGCGGGTTTTTCGTCATTAAAACATTTGAAAAACACATGTCACTTTAATACATCACTTGTATTTGCAGTGCGACACCTCCAGGGGGCTCTCTAGACTTCAGTCTCCCCCACCGCCTCCTCCTCTGCCCCCTCCCCTCCCCCCTCCCCTCCCTGTCCCGTCCTCAGATAAGACAAACACACTGAAGTTACACTGGAGGGCGCTGCAGAGCCTACCCGTCCTGCCCAGACTCACGCGGTTTGGGGCGGAGACTATATGGGCGGGGCTAGAGCCGGTGCAGGTGGACACTAACAGACTGGAGTATCTGTTTGAGCGCAAAGGGGGCGGAGCCAACTTCAGCCTCACCTGCGCACAGAAGGTAAGAGAATCGCAATGTAAACTGGTTACGTGTGATGTCACTTCCGGGTCCATCAGCTGATCCAAAATGGGTTTATAATTTAGTCTTGTTTAGACGCTAAACAGAGACCCCGGTCGTTTAAGCTAACGAGGTTATTAGCTTCAATCTACATACACAGTGTCTGTATGTGTGTGTGAATGTGTGTGTGAATGGGTGAGTGGTTTCTTGATGTAAAACGCTTTGAGTCTTGAAGGTGGAAAAGCGCCTTACCTGTGCACGTGGCGTCACTCACAGCGAGAAGGTCCCAGGTCCACAGTTGTGTTTGTTTAAAAACTATCGTTTTCCTCATCAGAAGCAGCCGTACGTGAGCGTTTTGGGTGTGAAACGTTCAAACATCGTGACCATCGCTCTGAGCAGTCTGCCCCCTCCTCACCTCCTGCCCCCCGCCATCTACAGCATGGACGACAGCATCCTGGACCGGGAGGACATACAGGTAAGATACACCTGAATATGAAGGAATGTCATTGTGTCATTGGGCAACGCACTTCACCCACTTTACCTCTGTGTGAATGTGGTGAGCGATTTATGGGGGTGGAGCCAAACTAACAGCTGCGGACATAAAAGGTGTTTCTGATTACAAACACCTGGAGGGGCGGAGTTTGAAGTGATATCTGTTAGACCAATCACGCTGTTCCTATACATCCAGGACCCCGCCCCTCCTCCCCCTCACTCTCCCCTTTAGTCCTCCAGACTCCGCCCATCCACGCCCTCACTCTTCCTTTTAGTCCTCCAGACCCCGCCCCTCCACCCCCTCACTCTCCCTTTTAGTCCTGCAGACCCCGCCCCTTCATCCCCCCTCACTCATTCAGGGTTGTATTGATACTTGATCTTCATCCTCTGACCGTCGTGTCCAGCGTGTCCAGAGCATCCTGCCCACAGAGGAGGAGGTGTGTTTGATCAGAGAGGCCCAGAGCCTGACCCCCCTGTGGCCCCTGGCTCCGGCTGAACTCTGCCTCCTTACTCTGGGGGAGCTGCCTCACCTCCGCACCAGGCTCCAGCTCTGGGCCTTCGCTCTTGACTACGACTCCATGGAGAGAGTAAGTTACATTTATTCGTTACATTTTCTTTAGGATCTTTTAAATTGTTGTCATTTTTAAACAGAACTCCTACGAGTACATTTACACTTAAACAGCACAGTTGGTTTCTGCGGGAGACAAAACTGAATTGTGACAATATGAAATGATTTGAAACTTGCACTGGCTCATCAAATTTAAAATCCCATTGACTTCATTTATTTGCGTCATAGACTGTATATATAAATGGACATAGCTAACCTGCTAGCTGCCGCATTCCAAACAGGAAGTGATCATGGGTGCGCTTCCGGCTCCATCGACTCTGGCTCCAATTCACTTTCTATGTAAAAACTGTGGCCCCTCTCTCTGTAACTGCTGCTGTCAGACTCGTCATTTTGGTCTTAAAATATTCGTATTAATCTGCTCCACATAATCCTGGGGTTTTTATTTCACTATTGTGTCTGTAAATCAATAAACCAGCAGTGTGGGCAGAAAGGGCGTTACCTTCAACATTCTTGCTCTGGATTGGCTCTTTAGGTGCTATGATACTCGCGGTCGGAATTCCAAATATGGAACTGGGCTCCAAATTGGCCCCTATAACTGCTCTAGCCTCGATGAGCTTCATTTGACTGGAGCCGAAAGGCTGTGGGTGACGTCACATTCACTTAGTCCACTTCTTTACACAGTCTGTGGTTTGCACTTGATAAAAATACCAACACAATTCTATATAATGTAGATGGAAAGCCCTAACTGTAGTGACCTCCAAATAAAACACATAAGGCTCTGTATAAAACATAAGGCTCTGTATAAAACATATTAGACTTTATAAAATATATAAGGTTCTGTACATTTGTGCCTGACAGGAGGAGGTTCATCAAACAGAGACACATCAACTTTAACAGGAAATGTCAAAGGTGTTTTTCAATTCAAGTTTATTTCTACAGCACATTTAAAACAGCTTCAGCTGAACCAAAGAGCTTCACATAAAAGTCAACATAAAACACATATACAGATACACGACACACAGGAACAGAACAATAGAACACCTGTATGTCCTGTGTAGTGTTAAATACCAGGGAGAAGAGATTCAGCTGAATCTGTTTTAAATGTGATATAGAAATAAACTTGAATTGAATTGAAGCTAATTTCATCGAAGGTTCTACTTGAGTATAATTTGTACTTTTTACTCACTACTTTGACCCATTACTTTGTACTTCTAAGTTGTACTTGAGTATAGTTTTGAAGTAACAGTGTCTCACACACTCTGGCTCTACTTCCCTCTTTTCTCTCTGAGACACAGACTGTGGAGCTGGGACAGTTTTATCTTTTCATTTAGCCAGTGGAAACAAACAAACAAACATGTATATCATGTATTTTCTGTAAACAGGAAATCGCGGAGCCTCTTTTCCACCTGAAACTGGCCATGGAGCAGCTCTCGGAGAGCGCCACCTTCAGATGGATCCTGGCCACTGTCTTGGCCATCGGGAACTTTCTCAATGGATGCAAAGTGAGTGAGGGGTTTGAATGGCAACTGATACTCTGCAGTGACATCATGCTGGGGGGTTCTACATGTGTGTCTATGGCAAAATGTTCAGCAGTTACCATGGTGACACAATGCACACATTAGCAAACATTGTCAAATACGTTTTTAGGTCGTCTGAAAATTCAAGAAAAAATCCCAAAGTGATTTAAAGAGCCCATGTTCAGGAGCCTGTGATCAGCTGAAGCTCATGGTCCTGTTTAGAGTTTGATTTTACACAAAAAGGTGAGAGTGACTCACTGAAAAACTGTTGGCTAATGCTAATGCTAATGCGAGCTAGCTTGTAACTGTAATGTTATTTGAGAGGGACTTGTTTAACAGCACACCTGTTGTAGTGTTGTAGTTCCGGCTACAACAGATTGTGCTAAAATAAAGCTCAGATTAAAGTCTAACTTGAGTAACAGAGCTTCAGACAGAGCAGTGCCTTTAGTTAGCATCACACTCGCAGGGAATGTTGACGACATCAGCTGTAAAGTAACTACACTCTAGTGTGGTCTAGGGGCGAGTGTAACACACCAAACTATGATTTTAGTTTATGCACCTTCTTTACCACAAGATGGCGCCAGTTCACTGCAACAAACTGTTTTTTAAAAAGAGAAAATACTTAAATAAGTATTTAAGTTTGTTTTTGCTGGAATTTCCAGTCTCTATTGAACTAAAGATAAAAGTTAACTTGAAAACTACCATTTCATGACATTTCAAGCTGGAACAGAGCAGAAACAAAACACAACTCTAGGTGTGTTTTTGAGGAGCATTAGATCATGAGTCCATGCTGTGTCATACAGGAGCTTTAAACACAGCTGTAAACACTGAGATGCTGGTTGTTCTGGTGCAGGCGCGCGGCTTCGAGCTCAGTTATTTGGGGAAATTGTCTCAGGTCCGAGACACTCAGTCCCGACAGCCCCTCCTCCATCACGTCTGCTCCCTCCTCATCCAGATTTACCCACAATCCTCAGACTTCTACTCCGACATCACCGCGGTAACCAGAGCCGGAAAGGTCAGTACTCCCTTGTTCATACACTGTTCTGTATCATGTCTCTTTATTTGTACAGGGAGAAACCAATGAGAGACCAAACTGTTTCATGAGCCCTGTTCAAACACAGAACCACACAAACAAATACACTCCTGCACAGGTCCATTTAAAACATTAAAAACAGAAGCAGATTGATTAGAAATATTTATCTCCACATTATTAAAGTGCTGCAGTGACTCTGTCAAGTTTTTCATGTCCTCAGATGGATTGCTGCAGTGACTCTGTCAAGTTTTTCATGTCCTTCAGATGGATTCCTACTTTTCCATAGAGTGAACAGTGATGGATTTAAACTCATCTCCTGTTATGAAACGAAGGTCTGAGTGAAAGAGTCTAAAGGGTTAAAGAGGCTACATATATACACTGCCTGGCCAAAAAAAAAGTCGCCACCTGGATTTAACTAAGCAAATAGGAACGAGCCTCCTATTGGATAATTACTGCAGGTTCAGCAACAGTATGTGCTCAAAGAATGAGGTCAGCTGACCACCTGAATATACTGAATGACCGGGTTATTCCATCAATGGATTTTTTCTTCCCTGATGGTACGGGCATATTCCAAGATGACAATTCCAGGATTCATCGGGCTCAAATTGTGAAAGAGTGGTTCAGGGAGCGTGAGACATCATTTTCACACATGGACTGGCCACCACAGAGTCCAGACCTTAACCCCACTGAGAATCTTTGGGATGTGCTGGAGAAGGCTTTGCACAGCGGTCAGACTCTACCATCATCAATGCAAGATCTGGTGAAAAATTAATACAACACTGGATGGAAATAAATCTTGTGACATTGCAGAAGCTTATGGAAACAATGCCACAGCAAATGTGTGTCGTAATCAAAGCCAAAGGTGGTCCAACGAAATATCTACAGAATCCAGGACAGAAACAGAGGCTGTTTCAACAATCTATTTTCTTTAATTCAATGGGAGACTGGATTTAGATTTTACACTGTTACATAATTCTGAGCTTGATTTTTATCAAGCCCAAACCCAAGATGTTTCCAGGAGGATGTACCATTTCATATTCACAAATGTTTCCATGAGGTGACTCTTTCAGTCCATGGACCATTTCATATTCACAGATTTGTAGCTGCATCACTTAAATGTAAAAAAAAATCATAGTTAGTTAGTTTTAATTGAAAATGATTCTTTTCTGCTTTCTCATCCTGCAGTGTGATTACTCACTGGTCCAGTCCAACCTCTGTCAGCTGGAAGCCCAGTGCAAAGCATCATGGGAGCAGCTGAGGGTGCTGGACAAGGCGGATGAGAAGAGAAGGAAGGAGGGGAGAGGAAAGAGGAGGAGGAGCCACGATGAGCAGTCCGCAGACGGAACGCGACGGAGACTTCCCAGGTTCCTCAGAGAGTGTGAGGACAGGCTGGAGGTGCTGCGAGCTGTGCACCGCAGGGTCATCAACAGGTGAGGGGTCATCAACAGGTCATCAACAGGAGAAGGGTCATCAGCTGGTGAAGGGTCATCAACAGGTGCAACAGGTGAAGAGTCATCAACAGGTGAAGGGTCATCAACAGGAGAAGGGTCATCAACAGGTGCAACAGGTGAAGAGTCATCAACAGGTGAAGGGTCATCAACAGGTGCAACAGGTGAAGAGTCATCAACAGGAGAAGGGTCATCAACAGGAGAAGGGTCATCAACAGATGGAGGGTCATCAACAGGTGAAGGGTCATCAACAGGTGCAACAGGTGAAGAGTCATCAACAGGTGAAGGGTCATCAACAGGAGAAGGGTCAGGCTCATGTGGAGGGAATGGAACGCAGGGTCATCAACAATAAACTAGTATCGAATCTAGATCCTCATTTTTCACAGGTATCGATACTAAAAAAAGTTCCATTGACAGAAATGAACCTTTCCTGAATATCTTTAGAATGATCTCTCTCTGTATCACATAGAGAACCTACTGTCTAAATGTTTCTTATCCAGGGCAAATGTAAAAACACATGAGGAAAAAATCTCATAATATTTTTTAAAAAGTCAAATTTTTTTCTATCACCTTTATATAGTTTTTATGAAGTTTTATCAAGTTTTGGTAAGAAAAAAAGGTAAAAGGTAAAAATGTGGCATTGACAAAAACACCAGTAAAATATCTGAGTAGATGAAATGATGAAACAGTGATGTCACTGAATGAGCCCCTCCCTCTTCCATCTGTCTCCAGGTTTCACTCGTTCCTGTTGTTTTTGGGATACTGTCCATCTCTGATCAGGGACACCAGACCTGAGGATTTCTGCAAAACCATCAGTGACTTCTCATTAGAGTACAGAGCCATGCACCAAACCATCCTCCAGCAGAGAGAGAAGGAGAAGGAGGTGGAGAAGGACGGAGAGAAGGAGAGACAGAAGAGGAAAGGAGGGAGGGGAGGAGGTGTCCCACGGAGCAGCACTCCACAGGACCAGAGGAGGAACCATCTTATATCAACCACACAGGTAAATCAGCAGTGATGGAACGTAACCAAGTAAAAGTAGTAAAGTACTGTACTTAAGTAAAGTAAAGAAACCTAAATTTGTACTTGGGGCCTCATAGGTGGGCGGGGCCTGAGTAGAACCAGGAAGTACTTCACACATGTATCCTGTGCTCAGGTCTCTGCACTGCCTCCTGTGGCTTAGAGAATAGACTTTAAAGCAGCTCTGCTTGTTACAAGTCTCTCCATGGCCCAGCACCAAAGTACATCTCCCACATGTTAGAGCCACATGAACCATCTCACACTCTGAGGACTTCAGGGACCGGCCTCTTGCTGGTGCCCAGAGTCAGAACTAAACCAGGACTAAACCAGAACTAAACCAGGACTAAACCAGAACTAAACCAGGACTAAACCAGAACTAAACCAGGACTAAACCAGAACTAAACCAGGACTAAACCAGAACTAAACCAGGACTAAACCAGAACTAAACCAGGACTAAACCAGAACTAAACCAGGACTAAACCAGAACTAAACCAGGACTAAACATGGGGAATCAGAGTTTCACTTTTCTGCAGCTAAAACCCTAAACAGTCTTCCTGAAGATGTGAGACAGGCCTCTTTGACAATGTTTAAATCCAGGCTCCAAACGGTTCTGTTTAGCTGTGCATATGACTGAAAGGGTTTTATTCTGCCTCTTCTCTTTTAATGTAAATTTGATGATGATTATTTATGATTATTTATTTATTTAAGCACTTTGAATTACTTTGTGTACGAATTGTGCTGTACAAATACAATTGCCTGAGGACACCTGCAGAGAGAGGAGGAGTGGCAGCAGTACGGCCTGGGCTGGAATACCCATGAGCCTTTGGGCCGATTGTGAGCGTGGACTCGTCTGATGTATACATGCTGTGTACGTATCATGCTATATACATGCTGTATACA
>JACM01071422.1:0-20818 GCA_000787095.1 Periophthalmodon schlosseri | reverse complement strand
TCAAGTCAATTTTTTTGCCATATGCAGTGTACTTGCATATTTGATATATTGTGTATACACTGTGTACAATTATTTAATCATAACATAATAACATTAATAATGTGTTATTAAAGGTTCACTATGTAACTTTTCTTGTGGGTAGTCTCCCACCTGCTTCTCTCCATGGAGATGGTACTGTTTTGTTTGGAATGTTCCACAGTATTCCATCAAATGTATATATTTTGCATTTATTTACACATTACATTAATTACACATGTTTTTATTGCTGAAAAATACCTAAAACATGTATTCTTAATATGAGTAGGGTCGCCTCTCCACAAATCCAACTTGTATCTTGCTTGTCTCCATGGAGACAACCAGATGGCGAACTCCCCAACAGAAAAGTTACATAGTGCACTTTTAATATCAAATATAATTCATAATCTTGGAGATTTCTTAACAATGATTTTCTTCTCATACACTGCGCTGTGTTCCTTTACCCTGCGACTGCGACGTCCTCTCTTCTGCTGCTGCTGCTGCTCGATCAGCTCCATGGCCGAGGCCGGGGGGGAGGCGGCTCTCATGGCCCGCACCACTTTGATGCTGTCTTCAGGCAAAGGCGGCAAGTTTAGGCGCTCACGACCGCGAACCTTCATCTCCTGCAACTCCTCAAAACCCCCCAATGTGAACTGTGACATACAGGGAGAATGAGTTAGGGACAATGACTGCGTTTTGGTAAAGGTGAAATAGTTTCTACCAGTACCAGAATGGTTTTCCACAGCAGTAGGAGGACTTTCTTCATGGGGAAGTGTGGAGCGTTCATGCTGCAGAATTTGGTGACCATCGTAAAGAGGAGGAGAGCAAAGGGTTCACCATTGTACAGAGGGGAACCTGAGATAGAATACAAATAGTTGATGCTTATGGAAATTTAATCCAATTCACCTGAAAGACCATAGTTTGGGCTTTGGACATGATCTAAGCCAACACTCACTTGTGTCGTAATATGTATGTTATATAGTATACTTGTTATATTCAATACAAACCCAGCTCATTTTTAAAGGACTCTCGGGCAGTTTTCCACTCTGGTCTATCATCTTCAGTCTGAACCCTGATTGTCTCCACCATCAGATACATGATGCTCAACAACACTCTGCAACAATGCAAGAAATATTACAGAAGGCACAGTGCATGCTAGATGGAGACAGAATAAAAGAGGTTCAATCTTCTTTAAGGCCACAATATGTAACGTTTTAGCCAAAAAATATACTTTTGTTCAGAAAAGCATGCAACCTTACTCTGATCGAGCTTACATCTCCACAAACATGCTTCCTCCTGCTTGTTTCTATGTAAATGTTGTTCCTTTGGCTATATATGTTTTTTTTTTTATCTATCTCCATGGAGAATGTTCCAATATATGGTTTTAACTTTCATGCAGGTGACGTGCCACCTCAAGAAAGTTACATACAGTGCCTACAATTACAGTTAGTTAGGCAGTACATTTTTTAATAAGCTATATTCAGTTTGCAGTAAACAAACACAAACTCCAGGAGCATAAACATTTAAAGATGCACTTTGCAACTTTTCTGTTTGAGGGAATGCCATACTGTGGAATATTATAGGCAAAGCAATCACATCTCATTGGACACGAACAGATGGCGACTCAACCAGACAAGTTACGTAGTGCTCTTTAAATGTGATCTAAAGAATCAGATTTGGCTTTTCAGTCCAGCTTTGCAGAGGTCTAAACTACAGTGTTAGCAGGTTTTACAACAAGAAGTGATGTTGTTTGCAGAGAACCTTATAAACAATTGCATTTGATTCAATTTAGATTCATCTCGCAGACCTAACACACCACCGTTCCTTTAATCAGGCAGTATTTTACACAATAACAGCTTAGTTAACTCTGTAAAGCCTCTCGCTGTTTTCAAAGTAATTGTTGAATTTGAAGCCACATTTTCCCTCACATTTGCTCATTTGGCTGTAATTATAGTTAGTTCTTCTGGGAGTGCACAGACGGAGCTCGTTGTGTGTGTGTATGTGTGTGTGTGTGCGCGTCGTTAAGCCGGTTTTGTTCAAAATCAATTTCATTATAATCTGTTGGAAAACCTCCATTTTCCAACAGATTATAATGAAATTGTAAATGAAATGAAATATAATAGTATATAATTACAATGCAGTTATTACAGAATAGAAATTACGCATAAATGGTTAAGAAATATAAAAGCATGTGTTATAGAGCTGCAGGGTTTATTAGGTTAACACTATAAGCAACAGCCATGTTAAAGGTGCACTATGTAACTTTTCTAGTAGAGTGTCAGTCACCTGCTTCTCCATGGAGATGTTATTGCTTTGCCTGGAATGTTACACAGTAAGGCATTAAACCTATTTATTTCCATGGAGACAAGCAAGTGATGCCTCCAGGCTAAGTTACAGGTCAGGTCTGTGGAGAGGTGATCCCACTCACAGTAAATGTGCATGTATTCAAATGTATTTTATAGTAACAAAAACATCTGCACTTGAATAAATGTGACAGTTGTATGTCTTACCCTGGAACATTTCAGACAAAGCAATAACATCTCAGTGGAGACAAGCAGGTGCTGGACACTGCACCAGAAAAGTTACATAACGCAACTTTAATAGTACTCATGATTTATATAACGCCTTCAGGATACTCAAAGCGCTTTATTAATTTACTCCTCATACTGTCACAGCTGTCCCAGGGTAGACAAGTGGAAGTGTGGCTGTCATTCTGCACCATTGGCTCTACCAATCACTCATACACAAACCATGTTGATACATAAACATGGTAGGTGAGGTGTCTAGCCCAAGGACACAACAACAGCTAAGCAAATGCTATGAACTGGTCACAGCTGAGATCAAACCAGATGTTGATAGTGAAGTAAATTATCTGTACATTGCATTCGCTGCTATAGAGATGTGACCTATTTATATGTTGTATATGATATATCATGTACTATTATTAGGGATGCACCAATCCAGCTTTTTCAGTTCCTATACCGACTGGGATACTATAGCTTTACGTATCTGTCGATGCCCGATATCAAAAACTAGATTTAGTTCCTCAAAACAAATATAAAATAAAACAAAACTGATCCGAATGTGTATGTAGCTGTTATTTATCCCTCAACTACAGAACAGCTTTATATAAATAGAAATTCAAAACCTTGAGTTTTTCTGGACCAACTGCGACCAGTATATAGTCTTATTACATCAATTTATATGTCCAACAAGGATATTGGCTAAACCAATATTTGGAAGCCGATATCCGATCCAGCAAACTTTTCAGTATCAGCACTGATACCTGATACCAGTATCGGCTCGGTGCCTCCCTAACTATTATCATATGGCTAAGTACGGCTCTTACCTGAGCTCTGTGCTGTCTGCCAGGGAAATGGCTGGTTTCCTCACTGCACTGCTACATGCCTGACTGTTACTGCACACACACAAGCAGAACATCAGTTATGTAAAAGTGCATGGATGAGTAAATCAGGAGGAGAATGATGAACAGTTAGTGCTTCATTTATATTTAAATATTGATTTGTTTTTGTTTGGTTTTTTTCAAGCAAACTAGAGCTGTGGAATTCATTTGGTGAGATGATCTGGAAAAAAGTAAATTATGATGTGATGTGTGTGGAAGACGGCATT
The DNA here is from genome assembly GCA_000787095.1 of Periophthalmodon schlosseri. NCBI lineage: Eukaryota > Metazoa > Chordata > Actinopteri > Gobiiformes > Gobiidae > Periophthalmodon > Periophthalmodon schlosseri. Next base: position 17,173 of record JACM01071422.1, on the reverse strand, counting down.
TTGCTCCTGAGTGGACAGGGTGTGAACAATGTTTGTACAGAACGTTTATGATGGTCTGGATAGAGATGTATCGATCCATCTTTTTCAATTCCAATACTGATTTCGATACTATAGCTTTAAGTATCTGCCGATATTAACTGATATCAGTGCAGAGACTGATAACAGCATTAATTTCCTTTTAAACTAAAATAAAATGAGACAAAACTGATCCAAATGTGTTATAGTGGTTATTTATCTCTCAAGTAACTGCTACAACTTTGTATAAATAAAAGTTCAAATATTAACTTTCTGGGCCATCTACAACCAGTAAATAGCCATATCATATCCATTTATATGTCCAACCAGGATATCGGCTAAACAGATATTTGGAGGCAGACATCCAATCCAGCAAACTTTTCAGTATCGGTGCTGCTGAAATGTTCTACAGTAAAAATTGTTGGTTTTACTTGTTTTACTTGAATGTTTGATTTTATGAACTATAACATCAGCCTGCCCATGGACTACAAGTGGAAAACAGCACTAGTGGTACAATGCATCTCTCCTGTTAAGGGGAACATAAGCCTATATTACATCACTGTCACTGTCTCGTTATTTAAATACACTAAAAAAATAAACCTTCTAATGAATGAAACAGATTTAAGATTAAATAACTGATAAATATGATGGAAATGATTTCATTTTATTAGGGCTGTAGGTCTTAATCGTTTAGTCAATTAATCGGTTAATGGTGTCTTAGTCGACCAAAATTTGTATTAGTTGACTAATGTTTTTATTTAGATTATTAGGATTTATATGGAACAACAGCAGAAAGGAGATGTAAGTGAGTGAATTAGCTAAAGATTTGTTATTTTTTAAAAATATAAAATATCATCATTCAAGTTTAATCTTTATATAAATACCGGTACATTGTTTCCTACTTTTTTGAGTTTAAATAGTTGTTTTTGTATAAACTCCCCTGCAGCTGTATCTTAATAGGTGCAGTTTGGGTCAGATACATAGAGATACATGCGCTTTGGTCACGCCCCCTTTAGTCAACTAGTACCCTACATTTTATTTTATTTTTCCATTTCCCACCACTCCCACAGTTCTGGAGTAAATATGACTTGTCTCAGCTCGTCCTTTCAGATGTGATCTAAAGTGAATTTGACACCAGCAGCAGAAGAACTCACCTCGTCTTTTATGAAATGTGAATATAATCTAGAATACGATGTGATTCTTTCTGTCTTTCTTTGGCTCGTTCATAATGTTTGCTGTGTTCCCTCAAGGTTACATTAGCAGATGCTAGACAGAATTACATTATATTTGCATATCAGGTGCCACCCTTTGTAAATACATTTATATTATACACGCAACCACTGTGAGCTTTGCAATGTTTGCATGGAAGTAAATGAAAAAGCCACAGGTGAAATACGTAAATGAGGTGTATCTGCTGTACAAACATATTTGGTACATGTCCTATGAGATTCAAAATGTTGATACAGAATCATTTAGTATTTGGTTACAAGGAAGAAAGAAATATCCAATGGAACAAGTACTCAATCTTGTTACTTAAGTAAAAGTACAGATACCAGGGCAAAAAAATACTATAGTTACAATAAAAGTAAAAGCATCACATGAAAAATCTGCTTAAGTAAAAATATTAAAGTACCTGTTTAAAAATGTACTTCTCCCAGATTCTGAGATCTAATAAAGCTTCAAATGTAGTGATTATGATAAATTCAACAGAAACAACTGAATCAATAGTTTTTTTCTAGCTGGTTTCATTTGTATATTTGTTGTATCATTTGTATATCTCAGTACAGTAATAAAAAATACTTTTACTTTTCAGTCCAGTTAAAAATGTAGTGGAGTAGAAAGTACAGATACCTGCTCTCAAATGTTGTGAAGTAAAAGTAAAATGTATCCACTTTAAAAGCTACTTAAGTAAAGTACATATACCTAAAAATTCTACTTAAGTACAGTACTTTACTAGTTTTACTTTGTTACGTTCCCCCACTGTAAATAACAGACAAAAAGATGTAATAACTCACACCTTTATTATTGTTGTTGTTATCTAATGGCTCAGAAAGGCACACTTCTCCAAAAGAAAATATGGCTGAACAGTTTTGGGGTAAAAATACCATTCCAATTCATTTCCGATTCAATGTTTTGAAATCAGGATTTAGTTCACAGGGCACATTTTAATATTTGAGAGTAGAAATGTAAAAAAAGTACAAAATTAAAACAAGAATCTCAAACTTTTGAGAACATGTTTGTAGAGATTTTCAGTTTTTGTTGTTCGCAGAAGACGTTTTATTACCCTACTAATTATAGCCTTTGTGATGTGACGATATACCCTTTTTATGTAATATTTTTGTCTGTGTGCTGTTCTATGGACTGATATGACATATAGCATACAAAAAGAATCAAAGAGTTTGAAATGTTGGTCAGAGATGGCATGTTGTGTGTACTCACTCCATCTCCATGCTGAGCAGTTCTAACAGTGCAGTGAAGATGCCCATGTTGTAGAGCAGAAACACATTGTGTCTGGACCAGTGTAGCACATCCACCTCTGTGTCACACTCATCAAACACTCCTACACAAAAGAACGCACACATGTGAGGAGAAAACAACAGCACAAGATATCAGGAGTCAACAACGATCATTTTTCCATTTCTACATCTGTCTGAGCTGCACTTGGACAATCTTTGGTGCAAGTATTTAAATTCAGTTCAATTCAAGTTTATTTATATAGCATATTGAAAAACAATTTTAGCTGACCAAAGTGCTTCACACAAAAAAATAAAATAATAAAAAATACAGATCACACGATACATAGGACAAGAAGAATAAAACAACAAGATATCCTGTCTAGCTAGTATTAAATGCCAGGGAGAAAAGGTGGGTTTTCAGTCTAGTCTTAAACTGTGTTAAAGACTGAGAGGATCTGACAGGCAGAGGGAGACTGTTCCATAGTCTGGACGCTGCCACAGAAAAGGCTCTGTCACCTCTGGTCTTGAGCCTGGCTTTGGGCACAGCTGACCTCAGGCTCTGGGTGGAGTATAGGGCTGCAGTAACTCCCTCAAATAAAGAGGACCCACAGTGCAGACATTTAAACACAATCAATAACATTTTGAATTGCACCCAATATGAAACGGAGCCAGTGCAGATTGCACAGCACAGGCATGATGTGCGACGGTGTTGGATTCTGTTAAAGACAGAAACTGCTTCACCCAAAGGACAAAACCCAAAGCCATAAACAAAGCAATGTGGTCTACTCCACTCGGTGTAGTGAAGAGTGCAGTGAGCGTTACATTGGAGAAACTAAACAGCCACTCCATATGAGAATGTACCAACACTGTTGCGAGAGCTCCTCTGGACCCCAGTCCGCCGTACATCTCCATCTCAAAGCCACTAACCACTCCTTTGAAGATAGTGAGGTACAGATCTTAGCCAGAGAAAAGAAATGGTTTGAGAGGGGAGTTAAAGAAGCATTTTTTGTTAGGAAAGACAATCCTTCCTTGAACAGGAATGGAGGCCTTAGACATCATCTTTCCCTCATCTACAACTCCATCCTCAGACCCAAAGCAAACAAAGGAAACAAAGAGAACAATAGAGCTAGCCAGGATGCCAGTAGGTGTCAAAGCACCCATTAAAAGTCAAATGAATATGCTAAGTATGACTCAGGTACAGTGCACACTTAGTATAGCTCAATAGACCTAGCCTACATACAGAAATTGTAAACAATAGCTGTTTTCAGTTTCAGTGCAGTTAGCTCCTCTTTTCAGATAGATATAAGGCAGTGTCCACCAGCAATCTGACCAGAACTGAAGAAGTGGCTCAGATGAGCAGCGTCTTCACTCCTACAACTTTTTGTCCAGATTTTACTTTTGGCTTTTACTCAGCCAAGTCTGCACATTCCTGAGACAGTCCTGCTGGAAATTTCTTTCAGCACAAGGCTGATGAACCCATTTTACGTTCTATGTAAATGTGTGTGTGTGTGTATATATTAGTGTCAAGGTTACTGTTAAAGTAGCTAGCTTCATGTCCCTTACCCTGGGCGAGGTAGAGGATGGCTCGGGCGACCTTCAGCCTCTTGTCACGGTCGGTGACCTCCAGGGCGTCCAGGAGCCTCATCACATACGCCCTCTGCTCCTCCACACAGAGCTCTGTCCACCTGCGCCCTTTGGCTGCACAGAGTGGGACACAAGGTGAGTTTAAAGGTAAGAAGAGGGACAAGAATCTAATCTCTAATTTGCATATTTTATTTGTGAATATGAATTTACTATTGCCAAAACATGGATTAGTAGTCAGACTAGATTCATTAGGTCTTATGATATAGTTTTAGTTTCTTCCTCTGTTTTTTAATCATACCTTCACAGTTTCAGCTTCACTCTACTGCCTTCTTCAAAAGTAATAATACATAACCCTTGTATAGAACTTTTCATGCCACTCAAAGACGCTTAACACAGTTCAAGATAAACAAAACACAAATGAAAGAAACAGATAAAAAAGGAGAGCAGTTATTTGAAGATGGTGAATGTGGATGAGTCTCTGAAGTGTTTGGGCAGTGAGTTCCAGAGGGTGGGGGCAGCGGTGGAGAAGGCCCTATCCCCTCAGGTTTTATGTTTAGTCCTGATGGAGGGAGACAGGAGGTTGGCATTAGCTGATCGGAGAGCACGGGTGGGTGTGTGGTAATGGAGGAGCTCAGAGAGGTAGGTGGGAAGCATCACACCCATCCTTGTAAATCGGGACAAGGGAGAGTACCAACTTTCTCACACCTGGCATACTGTCCTGAAGAAGTCGGACTGCAGATGGCGTGGTCCTACTGCTCCAAGTAAGAAGACAGCGCCAAAATCTATTTAAATCAGCTGAGCAGACATGTCAGGGGAACATCACGTGACCACTCTGAGGAAGGCAGCAGAGAGGAGCCGAAACTGTTAAGGTATGAGATAAATAGAGGTCTCCCTGTACATAAGAAACTTAAGATATACAAACATGGATTGCATTATTTGATTCATGCTTTTGTCTAAAATGCACTTTTTTCTGATTAGTTTAATGTCCATTTAAATAAATAAATGTATTAGTTCTTTAGGAGTTCTTTTGTCAAACCGAAAACACTGTTTCACCTTGTGATGTCATGTGGTAAAACAGGCTGCTCCACTGTGTTTTTAAACTCCATACACGTTCACTGAAATCATTTGCATAATTTCAACCCTGGAATTGACAGTCGCTACTGAACAAAAAGTAAAAGGTAGCTGTTAACTTGAAAACTACCACTTCATGACATCACAAGGTGGATCAGAGCATTCTGAACTCAAATATGCGTGAATGAAACAAAACACAACTCCTGGTATGTTTTTGAGGAGGTATATAAAATGGCTTAAAGCTCACAAGAATCCATTTTGTGTAATATAGGACTTTAAAAATGTCATAACAGGAAGCTGAAAACCATGGGTACAAAGAACCATCTTGAAATGACAGGAGCCTGAATTAGATGCATCAAGATAATCACTGTGATTTCTGAGACTGATTGAGACTGTGAACATTTACACAGGCGGTACGGGACGCCAGCGAGGACAAATAACAAGTAAAGAGAGTTTATTCAAGTACAGCAGTGAAAGAATGACATGAAGGCTGTGTGGAGGAGTCTCTCAGTCAAACAGAAGTCTAGATCTCTGCCAGATATTTCCACTCTGCTCTAACCCGGTTAAACAAAAGCATTTCTTTCAATTTCAAATTTAAACCAGTATTAAGAGTATTCTCAATACTGATTCAATAATTTTTGTTGTCTTGTTGTAATACAGTAGCATTGTAGCATCACCAAGGGCTCCTGGAGTCCGTAACCCACGCCAAAGCAAGAGCAAAACGACAGCAGTCTCAACTCACTAGAGCCAGATTCCAAAACAGTCCAGTAACTGACGAATAGGACCTTCGCATCAAATTGTCGGCATAGCAACCAAGTGTCACATACAAAAGCAACATTAACAACAGTTACAAGAACAACAAAAGGTGTTAACTCTGAACTAAACACATAATATCAGATCATTACAGTACTATGGCAAGTATTGCAAAATGAGTCTAATGCCCATACCAATGAATTTTGTATTAAAATAGTTACATTTGTGTAGAGCTTTTCTTCCTTCAAGGCACTCAAAGCACTTCACATCAAGGAAATATTCACCCATTCAGACACACATTCATACACCACCAAGTACATCGGGGGCAAGGTGGGTTAAGTGTCTTACCCCAGGACACAACGGCAGTGTTCATCTTACTGCTCTACGATGTTTACGGAGAGCGGGATTTGAAATGCTGACCTTTGGATGAGAGGATACACACTCTAAAAAACACTGTTTAGCTTCCATGATCAGACATTGACAAGGTGGTATGGTCAGTCACTCAACCACTGCCCCTCTTACTTTTAGTGTAGGATGTAGATCTACGTTAGAAACATTTAATTCTGAAAACCAGCCAAGGATTAAGCAGGTCACTGCTTTCTGTTTTTCTCATTTAAAATCCGCTCTCTGCCCTTGCTCCTTTCGCCGAGGTGATAACGCCTGAGTTTATTTTGGAAAATCCCCTTTGTTCTAGGTATCCAAACAACTGCATGTTTTATACGGAGCGTCCCATCTGTAACTGTGGAATATTCACTCCTGGAGAGCTTAAAAGAGCTGATGTCAATGGTCTAATCTTACGACTAGATAACACAAGCAGAACACGTACTAAACCAGACAGATGTTTATGTGTTACAAGTGAAAAAAGCCATGTGTAATGTGGGGATGTAACATAGACTGTATATATAAATGAACATAACCTGCTAACTAACCTGCTAGCCACGTTCCGAATAGAAAGTGAGCATGGGAGCGCTTCCGGCACCATTGACTCACTTTACATTGGAAAACTGTTGCCCCTCTCCCCATAACTGCTGTTGTCAGGCTCGTCATTTTGGGCTTAACATTTTTGTATTGACCCGCTACATGATCCTTTTATTTTTATTTCGCTACTGTGTCCGAACTCAAGATATGATCATTAATAACAAACAAATCAGGCCTTCTTTTCCTGAAGTTGCTTCCGCTAGCATTAGCAACAGGTTTGATTGGCAGCGTTGCTAAGCACCCGTTCCTTCCTAACCAGCCTCGCTCTGGATTGGCTCTTGATGATATGATACTCGTGGTCAGAATTTCTAATGTGGAACTTGGCTCCAAATTCGCCCCTATAACTGCTCGCCTCGATGAGCTTCATCTGACGCTATTGGTGAACGCTATTGGTGATGTCACACTCCCTTAGTCCACTTCTTTATACAGTCTATGGGATGTAACAATAACTGAAATATTGTGATATCGTATCGTCAATAGTCTCACAATAATATCGTACCATATATCTAATCGCAGACTCTTTGCTTAAACTTATGGTGCAGCATCAGCTACAAAACTACATAGACCATTATTCTTTGGCGTTTCAGTGCCGACTACATGAAAAAATAACTGTCATTAAGCACTTTCAAATCTTAGTTCTTTGTATTATGACAGAACCAAAGGCTGTTGTCAAGACATTTTAAAAGGAAAAAGTAGCATATCCACAAAATATCACCGTGAGATACATATTGTGAAAATATCATACTGTGAGATTTGGGTATTGTTACATCTATAGTGTAATGACGTATAACAGTGGATGGGACACATTTGAAATCTAAGTTTGTCTATAGGTCTGAGGGTTGTTACATCTATAGTGTAATGACGTATAACAGTGGATGGGACACATTTGAAATTTTGTCAATAGGTTTGTCTATAGGTCTGAGGGAAAAAAAACTTCAGATGAGACAGGCTTTAGACCACAATGTAGTGAACCCATTGATTGGTTACTTAAATGTGACAATGAAATGACAGACTGTGGAGAGAAGCACTAACCGAAATGGAAGTACAGCTACTACTACCATCACCACTATTACAACCTGACACCACTACTACTGATAATGGGGCGGTTGAGTGTTTTTCCACTGATGTAAATGTTGGTGGTACGAATCCCACTCTCAACATAAACATCATCGGTAAAGTTGTCAGATCCACCATTGTCAAGACATTTTAAAAGGAAAAAGTAGCATATCCACAAAATATCACCGTGAGATACATATTGTGAAAATATCATACTGTGAGATTTGGGTATTGTTACATCTATAGTGTAATGACGTATAACAGTGGATGGGACACATTTGAAATCTAATCAATAGGTTTGTCTATAGGTCTGAGGGAAAAAAAACTTCAGATGAGACAGGCTTTAGACCACAATGTAGTGAACCCATTGATTAGTTACTTAAATGTGACAATGAAATGACAGACTGTGGAGAGAAGCACTAACCGAAATGGAAGTACAGCTACTACTACCATCACCACTATTACAACCTGACACCACTACTACTGATAATGGGGCGGTTGAGTGTTTTTCCACTGATGTAAATGTTGGTGGTACGAATCCCACTCTCAACATAAACATCATCGGTAAAGTTGTCAGATCCACCAACCCACAGGTCGGCAGTGCAATTCCAGCTCCCACAGATGAATACTGTCGTTGTGTCCTTGGGCAAGACACTTAACCCAACTCGCCCCCAGTGTCTGCGTAAACTGGTGTATGAATGTGTGTGTGAATGGGTGAGTGGTCCCTTGATGTAAAGCGCTTTGAGTGCCTTGAAGGTGGAAAAGCGCTATAAAACACTTTTCTAAGTACTAACCAGGCCCAGCCTTGCTTAGCTTCAGAGATCAGACGAGATTGAGAATTGACAACATGGTATGACTAGTGGTACCCATAGACATATATAAATGGACATAGCTAACCTGCTAGCTGCCACGTTCCAAATAGGAACTGATCATGGGCTGCGCTTCTGGCTCCATCAACTCTGGCTCCAGTTCACTTTACATTAGAAAACTGTCGCCCCTCTCTCTGTAACTGCTGCTGTCAGGCTCGTCATTTTGGTCTTAAAATGTTCATATTAACCCGCTCTACATGATCCTGGCATTTGTATTTCGCTATTGTGTCCGTAAATCACATAGTGTCATTAGAAATAATAAAATATGGATGTACCATGATTCTTAAAGTCCTCTTCAAAGTAGTCTCTGTTCAGGGCAAACTCCGGCTCTTCTGTGTAACTGTACAACTCTGTGGAAACAACAAAACAGAATTAACAAAACGTAGGGATGGGCGACAACTTTACTACCAGGTAAGGTATTTTGGTAGATAGAAATGTGCTAAAATGTCGTTAAATGTATTAGTTGAGGTTTTCATTTGTTTTGAGGTTTCATTTGTATTAGACAAATGAGAAAGGAATGTAAAATTAGCCACAAAAGGCCAGAAATAGCACTTGTTGAAATGCTAAATTTCTTTTTGTATATATAAATAATGATACATCCCTAATTTGAAACATTACCCTCCTAATTAACAAATACTGTTATTAAACAGACTTAAACTAAAGTGTTGCTGCAAAATCCCATAGTTGGTAAAGTTGTTTGCATGGTGAGAGCATGAGTCATTGTTGACCCCATAAAGCTGTGTCTGAAATCTGGTTCACGTTCTGTCTCTGTGTCTGTCTCTGTGTGAGCCGATGTGACTAACACTGTCAGATCAGCTGTTACCACCAGCTGGACAATAAGAGTGGGTTTCAAAAATCACTGCCTTCTTTACAGGATAATGAATCATTATTTTGATGAGCAGCTGGAGTCCAACACTACAACAGTGCAGTTATATAAGAATACTGTTGGTTTAATATGTTCATTTGTCAAAGCCTGAGCTCGTCTGATCTGAGAAGTTGAGCAGAGAATACAGGTGCCCCAGTGGAGCAGCAGTGGCTCTAGTGGAAACTCTCATTGTGTCCTGAGGCAAGACACTCCACCCACATTGCCAAGTATGAATGTGGTGTATGTGTGAGTTTTGGTGCTGGTCGTAGGGGCTGACGCCACAGACTGGCCTTACTTCCATCAGTCTGCCCCAGGGCAGCTCTGGCTACAGTAGTAGCTTGCCACTGCCAAATATAGAGTGAATGAATAATGCACTGTAAAGCGTTTTGGGTGTCTTGAGTGGCACTATATAAATCCAATGTATTATTATTATTATTTACTAAAATGTTGCATTATTTTACACCTAATTTACCCTTTTGATAAAATTATGTAATTGAATTGCATGGAATGTTCCATAACATGACATTATACGCTAATCTAGCTTGCCTTTGGTCAATCACGAGGGTCTTTATTGCCAAAAAACATATCTTGAAGGCTCGCTTCTCTACAGACCTAGTTAACATGGCCTGGTGGCATCCCCCCGCTTGTTTCACAACACATATAATGGTATCATTGGGGTTCTGAGCTTTGAATCGTGAATACAGACAGTAATGATAACATGTAAAAAAAAAAAAAAAGAAAAGAAAATTAACAGCCTTGCAAATGTGTGTAAAATGTAGACAGAATCCTTGCACAGAGATTTTTCAAGCACAGAAGAAAAAAAGAACATACTGAGCAAAAATAATCTAAGTTAGTTTTGTAAATCCACATCTGTACAGTCTTACCCGAGAGTTCAGCAGTGAGTGTGTCCGTGTCTCCGTATTCAAACTCCAGGTTGGGAGACTCCATGGAGCTCTGTGAAAACAAACACCCACACATTTGAGTGTTGATACATTACTCATAATCACACTGCCCACGTGCCTACGAGCAAACAGACTGACACAACATACTGAGATGTAGGTACGAATTCACAACACACCTACGGCCCATTGAAAGAGATATGGTTCAACTCCACGCTTCACCCACTCGATATAAATGTTTTTATACTTCTGCTGTCAACAAGAGTCAGGTAAATATGCTCATTCATATTCAGTGGTAAATTACCATCACACTTAAGCAGTGGTGGAACGGAACTTTACTTAAGTATATTAATATCAGTATATATAAGTGGATACTTTACTTCACTACATTTGAGAGAAGTGTGTACTTTCTATGTGTACTTTCTACTGTACTACATTTTTAAACAGGACTGAAAAGTAAAAGTATTTTTATTATTGTTTGAGACCTGCTGAAAAGCCTGACGTTTATTTTTTAACATGTTTATAGTTTGAGCAAACAAAAATATACAAAAAATCAAAATCAGTACATTTGAAGCCTTATTACTAAAATACTTTGACTTTTTTACTCTTTAAGTATATTTTTAAATAGGTACTTCAATACTTTTACGTAAGTCGATTTTTTCATGTGATACCTTTACTTTTACTTGAGTATTTTGTTTGCTTCAATATCTGTACTTTTACTTAAGTAACAAAATTGCGTACTTCATCCACCATCACACTTAAGGTATTTCAGACTCATGCAAAATTGCTCGTAGAAAAATCCTTCCACAGTTAATAAACAGCACAGGTCTCACTTTACCATAAGCTACAATCTACAAATCTATATTCAGTTATATATTCAGTTTCAGTTCAGCTTCAGCAGCAGTATCACTAGGAAACAGCCGTTAACCTTTGACCCCTGCCCCCGTGCTCTGCCTCTCACACTGCACTCCCTCTGGTGCACACGGCCTCTGTTTAATGAGTGAAAATGAGAGGAGGGATGGAGGGAGAGTGAGAGAGGAGAGCAGCTATACCTCCACCATAATACACAACCGAGGATACAACAGCACTGACAACTACTTGGTATGTTTCAGATTTAAAAAGGTGAAATTGAATATTTGAATATAAAATGTTGTTTGTAGTACATTTTCCACCCATAATATTTTGGAGCTCTTTAGCCATCACTGTGATTGACACAAGCTTTTACCTTCAGTTCAGTAGAGATTGGAAGTTCCAGGGTTGAAATCATCCAAATGATTCTAGTGAAGGTGTGTGGAGTTTAAAAACACAGTGGCGCACTTCCTGATTACCACATAAATCATCCAAATGATTCTAGTGAAGGTGTGTGGAGTTTAAAAACACAGTGGCGCACTTCCTGTATTACCACATGACATCACAAGGTGGAACAGGGAGTTTTCTGTTTGAGAGAAGAACTCAAATATGCTAAATATGCAGGGTTAAATGAAACAAAACACAACTCCAGGTATGTTTGTGATGAGGAAAAAACGTTATAACATAGATCATAAAATAGCGTAATATGGGCCGTTCAATATGTGGTGTCCCTTTACAAATAAATAAAATAAGAATAAGGGGCTACTCAAGACCAAAAAGGTTGGGAACCACACCACTGACCTACAGCTACACTACAGCTACAACAGAGCAACACTCCAGCTGCAGAGGAGAACAGAGAAGAGTGAGAGGGAAGGAGCCTGTTGGAAAGTAGATTAGCTGCTTTTCAGACCAGGTTCACACAGAGTTGACTTCTGGCCTGACCTCAGATCAGCTCAGCTCACACAGCAGCACCAGGGTAACAGGGCATGAGGCAGAACCACATTTGCAAATATAAATAGCTTCCCCGTGTTCCCTGTATAGACTATTGCAGTGGTGGAAGAAGTACTCAGTAAGTAAAAAGTATCACATGAAAAAAATCTACTTAAGTAAAAGTATTAAAGTACCTGTTTAAAAATGTACTTAAAGAATAAAAAGTATTTCTCTCAGATTATGAGGTCTTATAAGGCTTCAAATGTGGTGATTTTGATAAAGATTTAGAGATTTGCTGAAATTTTATAAGGCTTCAAATGTGGTGATTTTGATAAAGATTTAGAGATTTTGCTGAATTTTGTTCAACAGAAACAATTAAATTGATTGTTTTTTTTCCTAGCTGTTTTTATTTGTATTTTTTTGATTGCTCAAACTACAAATGTGTTAAAAATAAACCCCTCAGCAGGTCTCAGACAATATTAAAAAAAAAAACTTTTACTTTTCAGTCCTGTTAAAAAATGTAGTAGCGTAGAAAGTACTGATATCTGCTCTCAAATGCAGTGAAGTAAAAGTAAAAAGTATTCACTTTAAAATGTACTTAAGTATGGTACAGATACCTAAAATGTATACTTAAGTACAGTACTTTACTACTTTTACTTTGTTACATTCCACCACTGGACTACTGACAAAGAGGCTAAGAATAAAATGCTATACGCGATGAAATTTGGTCTAACTGTTAGAACAGAAATGGGGTATTGTTACATCAGGATCAGCAAAATGAAATAGAATATATAGAGAACGTCCCAAAATGAGGATCAGGAAATAATGAATTAATAAACATTCATATTGTATTAATCAAAAACACTGAGGCAGCAGAAGGATAAAGAGTCTCAAAACAGCATGATAGAAAATTTCACTTTCATAAAATATAGCAGGAAGAAGTACAGCAGTCAGTGACCAGTACTTGGACTTGAGCACATTACTTACAGATTACTCTTACAATGATGTGCAAAGACTACAACCTGGAACTATATCGTGTCCGCATGGATTTTGACAGGTGTGATTGACAGGCAGACTGACCAGAGGGAGAAGTGCATTTGTCTAGTCCTTATACTCACTTATTGTTCTGTCTGTGAGCCTGTTATATGTTTTTAAAATAATTGGGCAACAGTAGCTCATTTGGTGGAGTGTTTGTCCAGTGATCCAAAGGTTGGCGGTTCAAATTCTGTTCTCGACGTAACAGGATTTGATCTGAGGTTAGCAGCGAGTGAGTGTGACATCACCACAGTGATCCAAAGGTTGGCGGTTCAAATGAAGCTCATGGAGAATAGCGGTTATAGGGGCGAATTTGGAGCCAAGTTTCACATGTGGAAATCCGACCGCGAGTATCATAGCAACCAAAGAGCCAATCTGGAGCGAAGCTGTTGAAGGTAACGCCCCTTCCCGCCCGCACTGCTGGTTTAGCAGGGAGTGGGCGCCAATCAGACCTGTTGCTAGCGGGAGCAACCTCGGGGAAAGAAGGCACCTGATTTGTCTGTTATTAATGTTTATATCTTGAATCACGAACAAAACAGCAAAATTAAAACATGACTAAAATGACGGGGCTCACTGCAGCGACTACAGAGGGAGGGGTGACAATTTTTCACAGTGGTGACAATGGTTTAAACAGATCTAAACTGCAGTTTGTTTGGTTTTTATGCAGAAGATATTGTTCGTGAAGGAAAGTATTGTACATCAAAAACTGTAGCCTTCGCGGTTTGCTAATTGCGTCTGTTGAAATTGCAATTTTGATTCACCCTGATGCATAATATGAACAGCATCCTCCTTAAGACACTGTTGTTTTCTCTCTTCTGTAACAGTGGTGGATGAAGTACTCAATTTTGTTACTTAAGTAAAAGTAAAGTACAGAGGTAAAAAGTTATTCAAGTGAAAGTAAAAGTATCACATGAAACAATCTACTTAAGTAAAAGTATTTAAGTACCTGTTTAAAAATGTACTTAAAGAAGTAAAAGTAAAAGTAAAAATATTTGTTGTTGATTTGTGTTAAATGTAATGATATTGGTAAAAAAAAATAAATAAATAAAATAAATAAAAAAAGATACATATTTTGGTGAACAGTTGCAACACAAATAATTTCTTAACATATTTTGGTGAACAGTTGCAACACAAATCAATTTCTTAATTTTTCTTACAATTTTGTGTATTTATTTTTGTTTGCTCAAAGCCGAAGCTTGAGCTCGAAAACTTTAGTCAGGAAGTTACCACGAACATGGTAAAAATAACTCCTCAAATCATATGAAAAGTACATTTTACTTTTCAGTCCAGTTAAAAAATGTAGTGGAGTACAAAGTACAAATAACTGCTCTCAAATGTAGTGAAGTAAAAGTAAAAAGTATCCACTGTAAAAGTACAGATACCTCAAACTTCTACTTAAGTACAGTACTTTATTACTTGTACTTTGTAACTTTCCACCATTGATCAGACAGTAGTTTAACACTGTGTGCCGGGACTGAAAAGGTTAAGTAGATTGTGACTAGAGTGACAGTTCTCTGGTCTCACATGTAACTCAGACCTAATGGTTTGTTTAATAGTGTGAAGCGCCCCAGGGAGAAGCACTGTAAATACGGATGTGTCTGACTCAGCCCTGCTCTCACTCAGTCTGCTATAAATACACCTGCCGCAGACTCCATCACGCCAATGCAATGTTACGTTAGATTATGTTATTTAAAGGGCCCATATTACGCTATTTTCTGATCTATGTTATAATGTCGTTTCCTCATCACAAACAGACCTGGAGTTGTGTTTTGTTTCATTCACACATGTTTAACACGCTTTAGGCTGACTTCAGAAAACACCCCGTTCCACCTTGTGATGTCATGCGGTAATACAGGAAGTGCTCCACTGTGTTTTTAAATTCCATACACCTTCGCTAGAATCATTTGGATTATTTCAACCCAGGAAATGCCAATCTCTACTGAACTAAAGGTAGCTGTTAACTTGAAAACTAACACTTCATGACATCAAAAGATGGAATAGAGCATTTTGAGTATTGGAGATGTAGACAGACTAATCAATGTCTGAATGAAACAAAACACAACTCCAGGAATGTTTTTGATGAGGTAACAACCTTATAACATGGCTTAAAGCTCACAAGAGTCCACTTTGTCTAATATAGGACCTTTAAAGCAATCATCAGCCATCTGAGGTTCATCTGAGGTTCATCTGAGGTTTTGATTTGTTCTAAGGTATCTGTCTCTAGTGCGTATCTTTTGCTGCAGATAAATAAAACGAGCAGTCAGCATCCCCACAATACTGCCAGTGCAAGTCTATTTATTACACTGTCAACAATGGAGAAATAGTGGCATCTCTGGGGTACTAAAAACACTATACGCAGAGAGATGAATATAATGAGCAGGGCAATTTAATTAACTGGGTTTTAATCATGATTAAATTAATTCTTCAATGATAAAAGTTGTGTAATTGGAAAAAAAACAATTAACTAGAACTAGGCCTGTCACAATAAATACTATACAGACTTATCATTCAATACATGACGGATTGAACACTATTTTTTGGGGTCAATATTTATCGTGGGGACTTTTTCTTTGTACTGGTGGAAAAAATGTTGTTATTTTTCTGTGCTATCGTGAGACTTGAGCTATAGAAGGTTGATTTATGAACTTCTGTGACTCATTATAGACAAACTAACTATTTAAGTGTTACATTACTTAGTACAAGTTTGACCCCTCTCCACCTCTCTATATAAAGTTTTTGCGTATGTGTGACTATTTGCGTACTATTTTTGGAAAAGGACAGCGATAATGCCCTTGGGAATAACCTGGGAAAATCCAGACGATGCAGTTTTTCAGTAAATGTTTGTACACTGTGTCTCCTTAGTCTTAGCTCAATGTCTCGCACTGGATTATTAGAGTTAGGGTCTATTTCAAAGAGGCTGACGATCTGATTACAGGGATTAGAATAAAAGCGCCACAATAATAGTTATACAAGACAATTACGGATTAAAGTTAAAGCAATGCCGGTAATCTAGACTGTAATAAAACGGTAAATGGTTTATCTGGTTTATATAGCGCTTTTCCACCTTCAAGTCTCTCAAAGCGCTTTACATCAAGGAACCGCTCACCCATTCACACACACATTCATACACCAGTGTACGCAGACAGTGGGGAAGAGGTGGGTTAAGTGTCTTGCTGAAGGACACAGCCAACTGCCAACCTTTGGATCAGTGGAGAAACACTCTGCCAACTGAGCAACTGTTGGCCCCGTATTTATCCATTATATTTATCCAAATACAAATCACAGTTTTTCAGGTTAATCATTGCAGCCCGGCTGGTCACTGTTGAAACAGCGGCCCAAATCCCCTCCGGTGTCCAAACAGTGAGCTCACACAGTCTTGGCATCTCTCTGCTCTCCTCCTTTCACTATATGCCACAGCCACAAGACGGGCACTGGACGCTTCGTTCACACAAAACACTTTCATGTTCGATACTTTGGTCGTCAGCCCATCAGACCGACTAACCCCCGAAGCTACACAACACATATGAACATGCTCCAATTCACTTCAAAGATAGTGTCATTTAACACATATAGACACACAAGTACTGGGTGTTTTACATTTGGCCGACAGCTTTGGTCCACTTTTCATATAACAATGGATGAACTCAGTGTTGGTTCTATAAACTAGGGTGGCAAGATTGATCGCAATTTGAACGGCCGTAATTGGTATATCGCGCCAAGACTCTAATTACTACATAATCTTCCCAAAATATATATACATTTGTTTCTACTTTAGCCCTCCAAAAACTGCTCTAAGATGCATGTTATTCTTTG
>KN483705.1:9343-19834 GCA_000787095.1 Periophthalmodon schlosseri | reverse complement strand
TTATCATGTGAGCAGCCAATTGGCCCTGATTAATATAATCAGGGGAGTCCACAGGGGGGGCGACAAAGGGGTCTGTTGTCCCAGGCCCCAGTGTTTTAGGGGCCCAGAACTGGACCTTCATCCTGTTCATTTATATTAGAAGGGGCCCATGTGAAGCTTCTTGCCCCGGGCCCCCAAAATTCTGTCCACGGGCCTGTGTTTAATGAATCCTTTCAAAATGTCTCTGTTTGGCTCTGTTTTACTCACTCTTTAGGATGAACACATCCAAAATTAACTTGAGCATCTTTTGGCTTTCAGGCAATACAGAATCCAGGCGACTTAGCTCTTCAAGAGAAGGCCTGGAACGCAGTCTGCCCCCTGGTGGCCAAACTTAAACGCTTTTATGAGTTCTCACTGAGACTGGGTAAGTACAGACACGCCTCCATAACAGTGACGGTAGCTTTTAATGTAGAGGATTATAGCATATGTAGTTTGGTGAGTAGTTTTTGTTTTTGATGGCGTGATTAAATGGAGAAAAGTGTAAGTGGGAGACATGTACAGGTGTGGGCGTTTTCATTCTCGTCCTCGGGCAGATGCGGCACAGTCTTTACGCTGTATTGTTACGTACGGCATCTCCACAGCCCTGTGCATCTCTTCTATTACTCACACCACGCCGTCTCCTCAGTCATCTCTGCAGCATCCCAAACGGTAGCCTGACAACCGTTGCTAAGGAAACAGCGGTACATGAATGTCCAGAGCAGCGTGAGACAGAGACGAGATGCGATGGAGGCTCGCTTTGGTGCTTCATAATAACGTATCTGTTTCAGCGTGTTCCCAGGGGCTAAGAAGTATTAAACGAAAAAGTAAAATAAAGAAATAACAATAGAATTTCTAGCAGTGCGATCTCATAATAGAACCTAAATATAACCTTGAGATCTGTGTTTTGTTTCATTCACATGTTTAACGCGCAAACCCTGCATATTTAGGCTGAGTTCATTCTCTCAAACAGAAAACGCTCTATTCCACCTTGTGATGTCATCATGTGGTAATACGGGAAGTGCTCCACTGCGCTTTTAAACTCCACGCACCTTCACTAGAATCATTTGGGTGATTTCAGCTGTGGAATTTACCAAACTCTGCGAAACAAAAGGTAAAAGGTGGGTGTTAACTTGAAAACTACCACTACATGACATCACAAGGTGCAGCAGAGCGTTTTGAGCTTTGGAGATGTACAGAATAATAAGAAAGAGTTACTCAAACTTGTGTGAATGAAACAAAACACAACCACAACTCCAGGTTTGTTTTTGAGGAGGAAACAACATTATAACACGACTTAACGCTCACAAGAGTCAGTTTTGCGTTATATAAGACCTTTAAAAATTAAAAAAATAAACCTTTTACCATTATTTTGGCACATTTGGCACATGCAGTATTTTGTCTCGCTCGTAGATGCCGTTTGACTGTATCTGATCTTACCTGTTATCTGTAAAACTAGCTCAGTGTTGTGTTAGCTGTGGCTTAGCACACAGCAGGAGAAACTGTGGGGTTTCTACCCAAGGCCTTTAGATGAAACAGCTGAGCAAAGTATTTATAGAAGCCCTAATACAATTTTAATGCAGAGGAAGGAACGGCGCCTCGGGGGACTTTGCCTTTATGGCTCTGCTACAACACACACAGCCAGAGACACGGGTCCGGGTCAAATGGGACGTAATGTTTGGGCTTTTCTGTCTAGCAAAAAACATAAATTACAAATGAGATGTTGTTTTTTTTACAGTAGCCCATGACTGGACAGTGGGGCACCTGTGGATAAACGATAACAAATATAATACTGTGATAAACGATAATATAGAAATGACTTTATACCACTGTCACAAAGCAGAATTATCCCAAACCATTTTTAAATAGACAGTGTCATTCAAAAGCCCGAGCAGCAACGAATGAAAAGCAGAATGAAGCAATATTTAGTCCTAGAAGTTATACACTGCCTGGCCAAAATAAAGTCGCCACCAAAAAAAAAAGATCACACTCTAATATTTGGTTGGACGCCTTTAGCTTTGATTACGTCATTCGCTGTGGCGTTGTTTCGATGCTTCTGCAACGTCACAAGATTTATTTCCATCCAGTGTTGCATTAATTTTTCACCAAGATCTCGCGTTGATGACAGTGGAGTCTGACCTCCTCCAGCACATCCCAAAGATTCTCAACGGGGTTAAGGTCTGGACTCTGTGGTGGACAATCCATGTGTGAAAATGACGTCTCGTGCTCCTGAACCACTGTCACAATCTGAGCCCCATGAATCCTGGCATCGTCGTCTTGGAATCTGCCCGTGTCATCAGGGAAGAACAAATCCACTGATGGAATAACCTGGTCCTTCAGTATATTCAGGTGGTCAGCTGACCTCACTCTTTGACCCCAGACTGTTGATGAACCTGCAGTAATTATCCAACAGGAGGCTCGGACCTATTTGCTTAGTTAAGTCCAGGTGGTGACTTTTTTTTTTGGCCAGGCAGTGTATTTTCAAATCTCTACAGCTCGTATTACAACAAAAATAACTGAAATCTCTCCACTACTGCAAATAAACTGTACAAACGATAAATATTGAGTCCCAAAATATATTGATAAGTGGATATAGTAATTGTCATGACGGGCCTAAATGTGGAGGAACAGCATTAGCATTAGCATTAGCATTAGCACTGCAGTTCGGCTCACGTTTTGGTTTTCCGTCGACAGAGAACGCCTTGCGCAGTCTGCTGGAGGCCCTGACCAGCCCGCCCTACGCTCCCATGCAGCACCTGGAGAGAGAGCAGGCTCTAGCTAAACAGTTTGCAGAGATCCTCCATTTCACCCTCAGTTTTGACGAATTAAAAGTAAGCGCAACGTTTACGTCATAGACAATTGGAGAATTTGCATTGTAAGCAGTAATTAACAGGCCTAATGATAATTAAAATGCTTTTACAGATGACGAATCCAGCCATTCAGAATGACTTCAGCTACTACAGGAGGACTATAAGCAGAAACAGGCTGAACAACCAGCAGGTGAGGCTTTTCATAGTATCACAGCAACCAAAGAGCCAATCTGGAGCGAGGCTGTTGAAAGTAACGCCCCCTTCCCGCTCGTGCCGCTGGTTTAGCAGGGAGCGGGCGCTTCAAACCTGTTGCTAACGCTGGCGGGAGCGACCTCGGGGAAAGAAGGCGCCTGATTTGTCTGTTATTAATGTTCATATCTCGATTACAGACACAAATAGCGAAATAAAAACACCAGGATCATGTAGAGGGTTAATACGAACATTTAAGACCAAAATGGCGAGTCTGACAGCAGCAGGTACAAAAAGAGGGCGACGTTAGCTGTGTCCATTTATATCAACAGTCTATGGTTGTATATAGACTTCATAGAGTATATAGAGCATTAGAATGAGGTGAATTGTGAGCGTTTTTATTTTGTTGTCTGTGTAATCCCTCAGTCGTGCAGGACTTGAATTCTTGTTTTACTACGTACATTTTGTGTTTTGATTTTAGCTTGAAGCAGAGAATGAAGTAAATAACGAGATGGCCAATCGGATGTCCTTGTTTTACGCCGAAGCCACGCCCATGCTCAAGACTTTGAGTAACGCGACAACCAAGTTTGTGTCAGAGGTTAGTTTTTAAGTACACTTGAACTCGTTTCTTTTGCTTAAATACGTGGAAAATCAGTGCACGCTTGCTAAAGGCTGAAACATGAGCTCGCCGTTCTGACGTGCTTGGTCTCCCCCTTGTGGAAGTTTTCTGTCATGAGTTTAATCCTGTGCGTTTCAGAACAAGACCCTGCCTATAGAGGACACCACAGACTGCCTGAGCACCATGGCGTGTGTGTGCAG
This sequence comes from Periophthalmodon schlosseri, assembly GCA_000787095.1. NCBI lineage: Eukaryota > Metazoa > Chordata > Actinopteri > Gobiiformes > Gobiidae > Periophthalmodon > Periophthalmodon schlosseri. Next base: position 16,001 of record KN483705.1, on the reverse strand, counting down.
AGTCATGCTCGAAACTCCGTGAGTACATACTGTTTACACCGCGCTCGGAGAATTCCAATGGACGACTGTCGCACGTTAATCTTTTTTTTGTTTTTTTCTCTCTGTTTTACGACTTCCCTACCCGTACACGCACACACTCACACTCCCGCATAAGAAGAACAGATGCCGTTCCTTTAGTCTCATCACCTCCTTCAAACCGTGATGTATGCGCTCCCTTGCCGTGTCCCAATTCAAAGGCTGCGCCCTTCGAAGTATCGCTCGAAGGACCGGCCGACGAAGGCTGCCCCTCCGTGTGGCGCTTACGGCACCGAGCGTACTCCAGCCGCTGTCTGTGCGCTTACGTTACGTCGCCTTGCAACCGTGACGGCGGCTGACTAATGAGCTAAATGTTTAAAATGGACGCCGAAATAATTACACTTTTAAATAAAAATAATAAATAATAAAAATAAAACTGTATTCCGAACCAGACAACAAATCAGTAGCGGACTCCATTTTCTTCCGTAGAAGACGTCACGCGCGGCGCATGATGGGATATAGAAGCGCGGCGAAGTCTGCTCGGACGCGCGCTTCGTTCACGCCGATCTCCATGGAAACGCAGGGCACATTTGTCGGCCGCAGTCGTGGGGCGCGTGAAATGGGACGGGCCTCGTCGCGCCGGAAGTGGCGTAAGTGCCCTTCAAACGCGGCCGACGAAGTGTTCGAGTGTTCAAGAAGTGTTGAACTGGGACACGGCACCTATTCCCTCAAGTCCCTCAGTGTCTTTTATTATTTGTATCGTCTCTAATATCATAAAATAAAACGTTTAAATAACGCACAAGTAGTTCCGGCAGCCGTTAAATCGCATTCTGTGTCACTGCTCTGCTGCCATCGCCATGACATCACCATAGCGACGGGTAAACGAATGCTCAAAGCTCTGAGTAGAATGTAGGGACTAGCTTCATTTAAAACACAGAAATAACTAAATATTTGAGACATTTGCAGGCCGCGAACAGGCTTTTCACATTCCCAGGCGAGACGTTTGAGTTTGTAACCGTGGTAACAGCGCATTAAACGCACGAGGAGCCGAGTGTTCTGCAGTTTAAACACACAACGCACGGCTCCTCGTTGTTTAATGTTTACTTATTCTCTACCCTCCCTGTCACTAAAATATGTCATTTCGAAATGAATGAAAGACGACCAGACGGAAACTTTTAATTACCCACAATTCAATTCGCTGTCACAGCTCTACTTCTTCATTATATTAATTAAAACATAATTTGGAGAGTGTTTTGTGGAGAAGCGCATATGTTCTGACAAGCTGACGTTGGCCCTAAAATGTGAGTTGTGTCGCTGTGTCTTTTATTTCATTTTAAACTAGTACGATTAAGTTTGAGCGTTTATTTTATTATTATATTATCATATTATTATTGCTGTTGCTGTTGCTGCAGACTTTTAAGCACAGAAGACGCTTTAATGTTTATTTAGAGCCACAAAAAGTTCAGAAACAGGCTTACAACGGCTCCCCTGCTCATAACCCGGGCCTCGCTGCGGCGGCGCTGTCATGAACTGAAGTGTAGTTCGAGGCACACGGACTAAACAATGCGGGGCGTTCGAATGCGCCTCGTAAATAACAATGCTCAGGAATGAAACTGAAAATGACACCATAAAAACAACAGTGAGCCTCAAAATAAGGACGTTTAAAACCAATCGCAATAATCATGTCGAAATAAGTGAAAAGTCCCACATCTCTCACACTGTTGAAACTTTGGTCTGTTTATGAAATGTTCTGCATAAATAAAGTGGATTGTATTGTATTGGATCTGATATTACGTATTACGTTTTGCGCAGTGAATACCGCTGTCGATTCACCAACACAGACACCATGTTGTTCTGTATGAGGGTGATGGTGGGCGTCATCATCCTGTACGACCACGTTCATCCTGTCGGGGCTTTTGCCAAGACCTCCAAAATCGATGTAAGTTTCATAACGAGACTCAACAACGTTCTTTGCATTTTTGTCGTGTTGCTTCATTGTTACACTGCCTGGCCAAAACAAAAAGTCGCCACCAAAGAAAAAGATCACACGCTAATATTTGGTTGGACGCCTTCAGCTTTGATTACGTCATTCGCTGTGGTGTTGTTTCGATGCTTCTGCAACGTCACAAGATTTATTTCCATCCAGTGTTGCATTAATTTTTCACCAAGATCTCGCGTTGATGATGGTGGAGTCTGACATTGCGCAAAGCCTCCTCCAGCACATCCCAAAGATTCTCAACGGGGTTAAGGTCTGGACTCTGTGGTGGCCAATCCATGTGTGAAAATGACGTCTCACGCTCCTGAACCTTCTCCCTCTTTCACAATCTGAGCCCGATGAATCCTGGCATTGTCATCTTGGAATCTGCCCGTGTCATCAGGGAAGAACAAATCCACTGATGGAATAACCTGGTCCTTCAGTATATTCAGGTGGTCAGCTGACCTCATTCTTTGAGCACAGACTGACATACTAAATCCAGGTGGCAACTTTTTTTTTGGCCGGGCAGTGTATATTCAGTGTGTTATTATGTAAATGTGTGTGAAGCTATGTTTTTATAAATTAATAGTCCGCTTCAAAAGTCAGTTGTATTACGATGGTATCACCTCACACTAATATAGCAAAAGAAAAATTTGTTTCGCTGCTCAACCAAGCTGCTTCATCTGACCAGAACTGTAAAAAGTACTTAAATAAAGTACAGATACCTCAAATTTCTACTTAAGTACAGTACTTTACTACTTTTACTTTGTTACATTCCACCACTGTATTTAGGTGAAGAATGGATCAAATAATTAGCATAGACTGTATATATAAATGGACATAGCTAACCTGTTAGCCGCTGCGTTCCAAATAGGAACATGGACGCGCTTCCAGCTCCATCAATTCTGGCTCCAACTCACTTTACATTGATAAACTGTGTCCTCTCTCTGTAACTGCTGCTGTCAGACTCGTCATTTTGGTCTTAAATGTTCGTATTAACCCTCTACATGATCCTGGGGTTTTTATTTCACTATTGTGTCTGTAAATCAAGATATGAACTTAATAAAAGTATTGTGTCTGTAAATCAAGATATGAACATTAATAACAGACAAATCAGCTGTCTTCTTTCCCCGAGGTCACTCCTGCTAGCGTTAGCAACAGGTTTGATTGACAGCGTTGCTAAGTGTCCGCTCTCTGCTAAACCAGCGGTGGGGGAAGGGGCGTTACCTTTCACAGCCTCGCTCCGGATTGGCTCTCTGGTTGCTATGATACTCACAGTCGGAATTCCAAATATGAAACTCTGCTCCAAATTGGCCCCTATAACTGTTCCGGCCTCGACGAGCTTCATTTGACCGGAGCCGAACGCTGTGGGCGACGTCGCGCTCACTCAGTCCACTTCTTTACACAAGCGACGATAATTAGCTAAGAAAGAAATGTTGTTGTTTTGCAGATGAAGGGCTGTATCAAAGTGCTGAAAGAGCAACCGTCCAACAGTGTAGAGGGACTTCTCAACGCTCTGAGGTAAGAAAACACAACAAAAACACAACAAGAACGCCGCAAACATCTGAACGCGCTTCTGTCTGCAGGTATACGACGCGACATCTAAACGACGACAGCACCTCAAAACAAATCAGGGCCCTTCTGCAATGAGGAAGGAGAGGGAGGAGGAGGAGGAGAAGAAGAGAGGAACGATGCACTTGGAGAGAAGAGGACGCTGTTCAAGTGGCTGAAAAATCTGTTTACAAAGAAGTGAAATTATGCCCAGGCTAGAAAACTAATGGTAGAAGAAGAAGAAGAAGAAACAAATTATATATATTGTTGGCTGTCCATCATCCTGTCTCTCATTTTGTAAAGTAAGAAACCAGAAAAGTGTCAGAAAATAAAGTATAGATATTTATTGAAAAACAAGACGCAAAATAGATAGGACTTAAGAGGAAGCTATATCGCAAAATTTAAGGTTGGGTCAAGGAGTCGTTATTCCAGCGGTAGTTGAAATATTTTTGCACACACTTTGGAAACATCTGCCATCCGTTTCTCGAAAATTGGATTGTACATGAACACCCTGAGCTCCCTCCCACACACGTGAACTAAAGGGGCTGATCTGGCAACTTTATGTAATATAGTTTGTCGTGTCGTGGAGGCTGCGCTAACGTTTCGACAGGCGAATAACCGAAGCAATGTGATGGATACACTCCGGAGATTTGCTTCTACCTGCTCCCGTTTCTTTGCCACATCGGCGCAGTTGAAAATCGCAGGGCACGAGCTGATTTAAAGCAGACCTATTGCGCTTGTGTCGGCTGTAGTTATAATCTCCGACACCCGTGGATCATTAGGTTATAATTTGCACATTTTTAATCGCGATATTCATCTAAAACGACTTAATAAAAGAAACGAGTCCGCTGACGTCCGCGTTAGAAAACTGCGCGCCCCGAGGGAGCTGACATATTCATCTAAAACGACTTAATAAAAGAAACGAGTCCGCTGACGTCCGCGTTAGAAAACTGCGGCGCCCGACGGGAGCTGACGTCGCCGTAAACGTCATCAAAACAAAGCGGCGTGTAGCTGTTAGCGCCTCCTGTGGACAGCTGCAGAACACGCTAGCGAGGATTTGTACCAAAGTGACTACGCGACGCTGCCGAATCCTACGAGTATCACCGATTAAGAAAATAAAATCGAAGCGCGTAAGTAAGTACAGAGCTTATCGGGATTAATTTAATAGACCCGTGGCTTACGCTGGTGGCGGTGAAAACGTGGGGTAGATCGGCAAAATGGCGTCTTGAAAATAAGCGATTAAAGATTTGCTCAAACATGAATCACTCCAAATGCAGCTTCGAGAGGGTCAGCTTCGAAGGAAACTACTATAACATGGTTGAAAGCTCTGAAAAGTCGATTTTGCAGAATAGGTCTGATTTAAAAAGCAGCGCGTCGTGTTTCCATAACTCCATTAGACCACACCCCTGTCCACCCATGGCGCACAGCACTCACCACGTCACCAGGATCGTAGTCTGGCTTTACTTGAACGTAAACTCGTCCCATGGTGCTGAATCGATTAGAATCTCCAGTGTCTGTTTTTTTAGACTTCATAATACAGCAACCAATGTATAAAGAATGAACCAAGAGATTATATTAAAGGGCCCATGTTACGCTCCGTTCTGATCTATGTTCTGATGTCGTTTCCTCGTCGCAAACAGACCTGGAGTTGTGTTTTGTTTCGCTCACACATGTTTAACACACAAACCCTGCATATTTAGGCTGAGTTCTTCTTCTCTCAAACTGAAAACGCTCTGTTCCACCTTGTGACGTCATCATGCGGTATTACAGGAAGTGCTCCACGGTGGTTTTAAACTCCACGCACCTTCACTAGAATCATTTGGATAATTTCAGACCTGGAATCGCCAGTTTCTACTGAACTAAAGGTAAACGCTAGCTGTTAACTTCCGCTTCGTGACATCACAAGGTGGAACAGAGCGTTTTGAGCTTTGGAGATGTAGACGGACTAATAATAAAGTGTTACTCAAACACGTGAGTGAAACAAAACACAACTCCAGGTGTGTTTTTGAGGAGGTAACGACATTACAACGCGGCGTAAAGCTCCCGAGAGTCAGTTTTGCGTAATATACGACCTTTAACCGTTCTAGTCTCACTTTAGCGCACAAATGGATGTGTTTTGAGAACCCATAGCACACTTACTTGATCACGCAGTGCCAAAGGTGAAAGGTCAAAGCTGTTAAATGAAACGGCTGATACTGAGGGGTCACACAGAGGTCAACACATAACGGGAGAGGAGAGCTAACATCGAAACATGTGCAACGGTAAAACAGGAAGTGAATTATGAACATGATAAAAGATCACTGGATGTCTATAGCCCCTAGTCTAATTTATATCATTTTATTTTGATTCTCATCTCAAGTCTGTATAAACCTATAGATGGCATGTTCTAAAAAGTCCTGACAATGTAAATAAGGTGTTTTTATCATTTTTAATTGTTCAGTGATGCTGAAATTGGATCCGTGTCGTCTCTCAGAACTTACCATGCGTTCGGCTTGGACCATCCGACTCGCCGTAGTTTCAGAAATTCTGCGCCATGATGAACGAACCAAAGGGAGGGAGGGAGGGAGGGGCCCGGGGAGGAGGAGGAGGAGGTGCCATTTGCTTGTTCTTTTGTACATTTTGTGCAACAATAAACATCATTTATTTCATTCAGATTTTGTGTTGTGTCTGTGTCCGACCACAAGAGGCGCAGCTAAGAAATGTGTAAGAAGAAGAAAGTTAAAAGGCAGCGGTAGAAGAAGTACTCAGGTTTGTTACTTAAGTAAAAGTACAGATATCAGAGCAAAAAAAAAAGTATAAAAGTAAAAGTATTACATGAAATATAGTTAAGTAAAAGTGTTAAAAGTATCTGTTTAAAATGTACTTAAAGAATAAAAAGTAAAAATATTTCACACAGATTTTGAGTCTCATAAAGCTTCAAATGTGGTGATTTTGATAAAGATTTGAGCTTTGAGTTTTGTTCAACAGAAACAACTGAATCAACCATTTTTTTTCTAGCTGTTTTTGTTTATTCGTTGTTATATTTTTGTTTTGCTCAAATTATGAACGGGTTAAAAATAAACCCTCAGCCTTTTCAGCAGGTCTCAAACTATAATAAAAAATACTTTTACTTTTCAG